>SJYC01012768.1:0-38622 GCA_006408675.1 Madoqua kirkii | reverse complement strand
GGTCGCAAAGTATCGGACATGATTGAATGACTGAACTGAACTGAACCCCAAATACAAGCCTTGAAATGTGGAAGTACAGAGGCTTTTCTCAATACCTGCATCCATAAGATATTTTTTGGTGCAAATTAGAAAAACAGACTTCCTTATTATTTCCATTAAAATTGGTATCGTCGTCATCATTGGTTAGCTGCTAAGTCGTGTCCGACTCTGTGATCCCATGGACTACAGCATGCCAGACTCCCCTGTCCTTCACTATCTCCAGGAGTTTGCTCAAATTCATGTCCATTGACTCGGTGATGCTATCTAACTGTGTCATTCTCTGCTGCCTTCTCCTTTTGCCTTCAATCTTCTCCACCATCAGGGTCTTTTTCAATGAGCTGGTTCTTTGGATTGGGTGGCCAAACTATTGGAGCTTCAGCTTCAGTCCTTCCAATGAACTGGTATAATTTATATTAAAAATTGGTATAATATACTCATTTCCTTGAAAAGGAACATTTAACTGCTGTTGGCTAGAACACTGTATTCAAAAACACACAAAACCACAATTTCAAAAAGGGAAATGTCATGTGCTTATATAATGGCACAACCACATAATGGCAGTATCCCTAGTCCCTATCTGGTCCATGTTTGTCTGCATTCTCCCTTCCTTCAAGACCAAGCCCAAGGCTCACCTTCTCTACAAAAATGTGGCTTATATGATCACCTGCCACATTCATCTCATTCTCTGATTAGTACTTAACTAATTTGGCACTCTGTGTTCACTGTTCTATAATCAAGTTGTCTTTGGGATTCCCTCAAAAACAGCAGATACAAGTTAAATGTTTTGTGCATAACAGTTCTTGCTATGTTCAGTCAGAGCTCAATAAATGTTTGTTGGTAAAAGTTATGATACAATGAAATGGTGATGATATATTTTATTATGTCATTTTTCTTTAAATAAGTACTTCAGTCATACTCACTGACCTAGGCAGATCGCAAAGTAAAAAGAATTGAACATATCACTAACATTGTATTGAGAATTCTCTTAAACCATTTTCCTTTTCAAATAACAATGACAAGTGGTTTTGTTTTGGAAGCATCCCTAAAACAGGAAAGCAGGCCTAAAACAGTTCTACTCTTTCCCCTATTTACAGCTTACTCTCTACTCTGGAAGGTTTGAAGAGTTTCAGAGCACACTGACAAAAAGCAATGAGGTGTTTGCCACTTTCAAACAAGAAATGGATAAAGTGAGTATTGCTTATCTACCACGAAATACTGACATTTTCTATTTTGAGAGGCAATTTTCCTTTGGGTTCATTTTTCTCTCGCTAAGATATTTCAGTGCATTTCATGAAGTAATGAAACATTTATACATGCAAATGAGATCTGGGCTGTATTTTATTGGTTAAATATCTGGCGGATTAATTTTAGGAATAATCTAAAAACACCAGGATACATTTTCACCCTGAGGAAAAATATTTTCTTTTGCTAGTCCATGGAGAGGTTTAAAAAGAAAAGAGCTAGCAATATAATATTATATTGTTTATGCTGAAATAAAAATATCAAATCTTCTAATGATTTAAAGAAAAACTTTCATACAAATATGCAAGAGCAGAATGTTAGAGTAGAAAATACCATTTCATAGAATATTCTCAGAAGAGAATATATGTAATATAACTAAGACAATCTTTAATGAGAAGTCTGAATTCAAATTCTGGGCATACTCTTACTCATCAAGTAGCAGTAAACAATTCACTTAACTTCTTTATTAAAATGTTATCTTTCTTGCCTATGTCACAAGATTGTATTTCATGAAGTAATGAAACATTTATACATGCAAATGAGATCTGGGCTGTATTTTATTGGTTAAATATCTGGCGGATTAATTTTAGGAATAATCTAAAAACACCAGGATACATTTTCACCCTGAGGAAAAATATTTTCTTTTGCTAGTCCATGGAGAGGTTTAAAAAGAAAAGAGCTAGCAATATAATATTATATTGTTTATGCTGAAATAAAAATATCAAATCTTCTAATGATTTAAAGAAAAACTTTCATACAAATATGCAAGAGCAGAATGTTAGAGTAGAAAATACCATTTCATAGAATATTCTCAGAAGAGAATATATGTAATATAACTAAGACAATCTTTAATGAGAAGTCTGAATTCAAATTCTGGGCATACTCTTACTCATCAAGTAGCAGTAAACAATTCACTTAACTTCTTTATTAAAATGTTATCTTTCTTGCCTATGTCACAAGATTGTGAAGTTCAAGTAAGTTAAAGTATTTTGAAGGATTTTAAACTTTTAAAAAGGCTTTTACAAATTGTATTGTTTGTTGTTGTTTCAGTCGCTAAGTCATGTCAGACTCTTTTGCAACCCCACTAGGTTTCTCTGTCCACAGATTTTCCAGGCAAGAATACTGTGGTGGGTAGTCATTTCCTCCTTCAGGGAATCTTCTTGATCTAGGGATCAAACTCATGTCTCCTGCATTGGTAGGCAGATTCTTTACCAATGAGCCACCAGAGAAGTCCACTTTTACAAATATAAGTTGCTAATTTTATTATTGGACATAATGTTCAAATTTTATTTAATTCATTGTTTTCCCAAAACAAACTCAGCATCAGAACCGCCTTTCTGAACAAGCACTAGCATTAACCTCTTTTAAGTGTAGAAAATATTCTTTAAAAAAAATTTCACAAACATATATGATAAATTTCACCATTCACAAGCAAACTTAATAAGTCAATATTTCTTAAAAGTTACAACTTTCCCACTCCAGAAAGGATTCATTCATTTTAAAAATATTTTTTAATTATAGAGTTTTAATTTGGAATAAATATTAGAGTAGAAAAATATTATTTCAAAATTAAATAGTTTTAAGATTCAGTTAAATATTAGAACAAGAATTTTTATCTGAAGTTCATTTTAGACTTTTAATAGAATTAGCAAAAAAAAAAATTGATATGCATACTGCATTTCTTTAGGTGTAGTCCCATCAGCTCAGGTCCGTCATTCAGTCAGGTCTGACTCTTTGCCACCGCAAAGACTGTAGCATGCCAGGCTTCTTTGTCCATCAACTCCCAGAGCTTGCTCAAACTCATGTCAATCGAGTAAGTGATGCCATCAAACCATCTCATCCTCTGTTGTATTCCTGCCTTCAGTCTTTCCCACCATCAGGGTCTTTGCTAATGAGTCAGTTCTTTGCATCAGGTGACCAAAGTATTGGACCTTCAGCATTAGTCCTTTCAATGAATATTCAAGACTGATTTCTTTCAGGATTGACTGCTTTGATCTCCTTGCAGTCCAAGGGATACTCAAGAGTCTTCTCCAACACCACAGTTCAAAAGCATCAGTTCTTTAGTGCTAGCTTTCTTTCTGCTACAACTCTCACATCCATACATGACCACTGGAAAAACCCATAGCTTTGACTAGACAGACCTTTGTTGGCAAAGTAATGTCTCTGCTTTTTAATACGCTGCTAGGTTGGTCATAGCTTTTCTTCCAAGGAGCAAGTGTCTTAATTTCATGGCTGTACTCACCATCTGCAGTGACTTTGGAGCCCAAGAAAATAAAGTCTCTCACTGTTTCCATTGTTTACTCATCTATTTGTCATGAAGTGATAGGACTGGATGCCATGATCTCGGCTTTTTGAATGTTGAATTTTAAGCCAGCTTTTTCACTCTCTTCCTTCACTTTCATCAAAAGGTTCTTCAGTTCCTCTTCACTTTCTGCCATAAAGGGGTGTCATCTGCATATCTGAGGTTATTGATATGTCTCCCAGCGATCTTGATTCCAGCTTGTGCTTCATCCAGCCCAGCCATTTCACACGATGTACTCTGCACAGAAGTTAAATAAGCAAGGTGACAATATACAGCCTTGATGTACTCCTTCCTCAATTTGGAACGAGTCTGTTGTTCCATGTCCAGTTCTAACTGTTGCTTCTTGACCTGACTACAGATTTCGCAGGAAGCAGGTAAGGTGGTCTGCTATGCCCATCTCTTTCAGAATTTTCCACAGTTTATTGTGATCCACACAGTCAAAGGCTTTAGCATAGTCAATGAAGCAAAAATAATGTTCTTCTGTAATTCCCTTGCTTTCTCTATGATCCAACAGATGTTGGCAATTTGATCTCTGGTTCCTCTGCCTTTTCTAAATCCAGCTTGAACATCTGAAAGTACTCAGTTCATGTACTGTTGAAGTCTGGCTTAGAGAATTTTGAGCATCACTTTGCTAGTGTGAGATGAGTGCAATGGTGAGGTAGTGGCATTGTCTTTCTTTGGGATTGGACTGAAAACTGACCTCTTCCAGTCCTGTGGCCACTACTGAGTTTTCCAGATTTGCAGACATAGAATGCAGCACTTTAATATCTTTTAGAATTTGAAATAGCTCAACTGGAATTCCATCACCTCCACTAGCTTTGTTTGTAGTGATGCTTCCTAAGGCCCACTCGACTTCACATTCCAGGATGTCTAGCTCTAGGTGAATGATCACACCATCACAGCTGAGTCATTAAGATCTCTTTTGTACAGTCCTTCTGTGTATCCTTACCACCTCTTCTTAATATCTTCTGCTTCTGTTAGGTCCATACAATTTCTGTCCTTTATTGTGTTCATCTTTATATGAAATGCTCCCTTGGTGTCTCTAATTTTCTTGAAGAGGTCTCTAGTCTTTCCCATTCTATTGTTTGCCTCTACTTCTTTGCAATGATTACTGAGGAAGGTTTTCTCATCTCTCCTTGCTATTCTTTCAAACTCTGCATTCAGATGGGTGTATCTTTCCTTTTCTCCTTTGCCTTTAGCGTCTCTTCTTTTATCAGCTATTTGTAAGGCCTTGTCAGATAACCACTTTTTGCATTTCTTCTTCTTGGGGCTGGTTTTGATCACTGCCTCCTGTACAATGTTACCAACCTCCATCCATAGTTCTTCGGGCACTCTTATCTATCAGATCTAATCCCTTGGAATCTATTTTTCACTTCCACTTTCAACGCTGCTGCTGCTGCTAAGCTGCTTCAGTTGTGTCTGACTCTGCACGACCCCATAGATGGCAGCCCACCAGGCTCCCCTGTCCCTGGGATTCTCCAGGCAAGAATACTGGAGTGGGTTGCCATTTCCTTCTCCTCCACTTTCCACTGAATTGAATTGAACTAAATTGAAGTCACTCAGTCGTGTCCGACTTTTGCGATCCCATGGACTGTAGCTTACCAGGCTCCTCCGTCCATGGAATTTTCCAGGCAAGAGTACTGGAGTGGGTTGCCATTTTGCCATTTCCTTCTCCAGGAGATCTTCCCAACCCAGGGATCGAACCCGAGTCTCCCTCATTGTAGGCAGACGCTTTACCGTCTGAGCCACCAGGGAAGTGATTTCATTAAATTCTCAAAGGGGCTGATGATCTTAAAAAGTTAATAAACTATTAACTCAGTTAAGAAATGATGGAAAAAAAAAAAAAAAAAAAGCACTGGAGTCTCATGTAGCTTCTCTACAGAGCCCAGAAGCCAATAGACTGGGCCTCCAAGCAGACCCAACCTTAGGCTTTTTAGCATGAAGCAACCAGTGCCCATGTGTAGTTAATCCAGGGTAACTGTCCCTGAATATAAGCCCTGTCTTTCACATCATCCAAGCAGAGAGGAGATTCTATAACCAGGAATGCAGACTAGTTTCAGATTTGCAAAAGTTAGGTTGCATTTTATTCATTTCTGTATACCCTACACCTAGCCTCTGCCTAGCCACGAGAAGGCACTCTGCATATGTTGCATTAAATGGAAATGACTCCAGCCCTACTCCTCTGAAAACTCACCTGAATCATTACTCCATCTCTCTGAACCTTAGTTTCCCCATTTATAAAGTAGAGCTGAAAACAGAACCTTCCTTGGGGGACTGTCTCAAGGATGAAATGAATAACATGTTATCACATTCTGTGAATCCTATTGCACTCTACAAATACGAAGGCTAAGAAAACTGTAAGTTGCCTTTTTGTGGCTACTTCTCAAATGTGCCCAGATATTATCAACATTTTAATAGCAAAAAGCTGGGCCAACTTTCTCATTAACAGTCTTGCATTCAATACAGTAAATAATCTAATTTAAAGCTTATTCTTAGAACTCAAAAAGGTTATTTTTACTTTTAAACAAAAGAAGACACAGTGACAAAAAAAGAAGGACCTAAGTAGTTTTCTTTCTCCTGAACTGGTTCTGGTGCAGATAAGTTTGTTCACCACTCACCTAGATGATTCAGAAATAAATCATGACTCTTTCCACTCAATCTTCATTCCTTGACATTAGATTTTTGCTTGCTTCAGCACCTAGTAATGAAGGGACTTTTTCTTGATGTCACATATGGAACTGATAGTTTCTCTGATATATTAACTGTTCAGAACTAACATTAAAACACTATAATTTCTGTAGACCACTAAGAAAATGAAGAAGCTGGAAAAGGACACAGCCACATGGAAAGCTCGGTTTGAGAACTGTAACAAAGCTCTGTTGGACATGATTGAAGAGGTGAGGAAGTTTTTCCCTTTGCTCATCTTCCCTTGTCAATACATTTATACTCAGAAAATAATTATTCCCTAATAGCACAAATAATGACCTCTGAAGAGCTGAATTTTTTCTAGGGTGTGGTATATGATACTCTAATAAAAAATAATCAGAGCAAAAGTAATTTAGAGTTGGGTCCAGACTCATAAAGAGCATTGTGACCCTAAGTCACATGACTAGTTGTTGATTCCAAAGCTGTGCCCAAGATAGCACCACACCTGCTGAACTGTGAATTCCTCAAAGGCAGGATGAGTGTTTTACCTGTCTTTGAATTTCCCCAGTGCTGGACACATAATAGATGCAGAATAAATTAATTGATTCAAGCATACTGAGAGAAAACACCAGCCCAAGCACCCAGGGTATGTGCTAATGTACAGACAGATGTACATGTACACTGTTTAATTCCTCCAACAGGCATTTAAATACTGATATTACGTCAGGCTCTGGAGGTTTTGAGATCATAAAAAGCAAAGATACATGAGCCTTAACGTGAGAGGCAGGGCTTACAGGTGAAAAAAAAAAGTCTTAAAAGGTACAGAGTAGCACAAAGCAGAAAGGGGTGGGGTGGGGGGGGAAGTAAGATGATTCCATCCACAACACACCAAGATTTCTAGAGAAAAAGAGAACTGAATAATAGTTTGAGCAGCACCATGAAAGAGTGTGGTTACTTTCTCTGGATATAATTACTGTTTTAACAATTCATCCCAAACTGCAACCAATTCCAAAGAAATGTGCTTATTATTCATAAACAGAAATCAAACAGTTGCTGGATTAGCATATAGCAGTTTATCTATAGGACAGATAAGGCATTGCTGATCGCCATAACCCAGTCCATCTCAGTCATTCTGCCGCAAGCCTCTGCTTATTCCTTCTAAGTCTTAGAAGCAGAAAATGCATCTATTTTAAGATTTTTAGAAGCCTTAGACCGAAGCAGAAAGAAGCTTTGCTTTCTTTCCTTTAAAAAAAAAGGAGGAGGGGGGGAATTAAAATTCTACTAAAGTCTCCAACATAATGCAAAAATAGAAGTGATGTCCCTGACCAAGTATCTGTTCAGCCACCACCCTGTGGTCAGAGCCTAACAGACAAATTCCTGGATTAATGATTTTGATTGTCTCCGGGGAGCATTTTACTTTACTCCAGTAAAACCTGGCAGCTTTACTTTTCACACCGTTTTGTTTGTGTGTGTTTAAATCACAGAAAGCATTGAGAGCTAAAGAATATGAGTGCTTCGTGATGAAAATTGGAAGGTTAGAGAACCTCTGTCGAGCTTTACAAGAAGAGAGAAATGAACTCTATAAAAAAATTAGAGAAGCAAAAATGCCTGAAAAGGATGACCAAGGTCAGCACACCTCTGATGACGAGCCAAACACCTCTGTGAATGAAGAGGCTGACGCAGAGGAAGCCAGCAGCGTTCACAAGGCTGTGCAAAATCTCGCGGCGGCCTTCATGATAATGCACTGTCCAGAGTCCAAAGAAATCCACCCAGAAGTCGACAGTCCCCCGGAGGTCTGCGATACGGCCCTCAGGGGGCTGGAACAAGCTCCTCTGAGTCCCGCATGCCATTCAGAAATCCCCCTCCCTCCCCCAAATCCTCAGGCTGAGGATAAGGGAGTCAGTGAGACAGAACCTACCCTCAGAACAGAGACAGGCGCTGAGGCCCAAGGCGATGGTCTCCCTGGTGCAGCACCGGCTGATCAGCAGAACCGGAAGCCAGAGGCAGCAGCTTCCAGTCAGGCCCCGAAGGCCCCAGCCAAGCCCTCCCTACCGGTGGTGAAGGCCCATGAGCAGCCCTGGAAGCCAGAGGAAGCTTCAGGGCAGGCCCGGGAGCCCGCAGGCGAGGCTTCGCTACCGGTGATGGAAGGGAACGGGCAGCCCCGGAAGCCTGAGGCAGCGACTTCCGGTCAAGCCCTGGCGCCCCCAGCTGAGACCTTCTTATGCGTGATGGACGCCAAATGTTCCACCCCACCACCTGCAGTGGGAGCACACCTGCCAGCTAGGGAGTCTGGATGTGAGCCCATGAGACAGCCCCCACCAGCAGCAGAGGGGCTGCCAGGAGGGGCCTCAGGTGGACCCCCACTGCCCAAAGTGGCTGACACCAATCTGGAAGGAGTGGACTAAGCCTCCTCTGCCTTTGGAGGCTGTTCTTCCTGACTTTCCATCATCGTGGTAACGGGATTATCTCCTGGAGGAGACATTAAGGGCTAGGGAGGTCTAATGGAAGAGGCTTAATTAGAATCAATACAGTTTTAAATATTATGTAAAGTATCTTCAGCCTTTGCTATTTGTTCTCAATTTATAATTGATTTGGAGCTTTTCTGTTTAACATTGGTTGAGAGTATAATTTTCCCAGATGACAACAAAACATACAGCATAGCAAATCTATATTAATTTGCCATTAAGATGGTACTTAATTCAATTTCTTAATCAACAGTAAGGTTTGGTATTTAAAGACTTCCACTGCATAAATACTGAAAATGCAATGCTTTATTCCATAGAGTTTAATAAGTTCCACAGTAAGTTAAATAAATGATCAGTTTCCAGTTACACATTATATACGTATATGCATATGTATGTATGCTTATCATGTATGTGTGAATATATACATATATGTGTCTGTATATATATATATGTGTCTATGCACATATATGCATGCATTTTTTAATATATGTATGCAAACAAATATTGCATATACATTTCTCTTACCTCTTTTTGGCTTTCTCTCATGCAAAATATTTAGATGCTAATCAAAAAAAATTATCTCTTACTTGCACTTGGGACTACAGTAGATTAATGTTCTGTGAATCAGAAATATGTTCAGAACACAAATATTAGGCCATATAATGTTGGGTAAAAATGAGTAACCCAATGGAGGTCAATAAATTCAGCCAACGGATTAAGTGACAGAACAGAGTTGAGTTAGACTGCAAGGCTATAGAGAGTGCGTGGACACAAAGGTAGCCAAAAGAGGCCCTGAAAGGGGCGAACAATCACAGCAGTGGACTCTCACCTCTTCCAGCTGCATCTCCTACACAACTCAGCCCATTGCTTTGCAACCCGCTCATGTGGTGAGGCAGCTTCCTACAAGGAAAGAGTTGGAAGTGGGAAAGCGAACTAGGGGGTGGAGGCATTGAGGGCCCTCAGACTTGAGAGGCTGTGCTCTGACACCCCCGTCCCGCAGCTAGAGGTCTCGAGACCACATTCACCTGGCCCTGCCAACTCATCAGTTGCCTCCCTGAGAGAGTGTCTACCACTCTCTCCAGAGGGTTCCCCACTACCTCCTTCTGTTACTTTCGTGGTCTAAATTCTCAAAGCTTCTGCTTCTTCATTCCAATCCTCTCCCTTGCAGCAGAAAATTACACTCAGCCCTCATCTCAATTATGGCTTAGTAAAAGCTATTATTCTTCTGAAACAGAAACCTACACAGGGTCTCAATATGAGTGATGAGGTGTACAAGCTAACACATTTTCTGCTTTAATGAATACTGTACAGCCAGAAGTACAAAGCAAAGGACAAATGGATTCCTACTCAAAATGATTTGAAACATAGGTGAAGATTCAGGAGAGGCAAAAGCTAGAAACACCTGGGGTTGTCTACACGAGTATTACATTATCATTGCATAATAAGAACCTCTAATACTGACAGCATGAATTACTGTATCTGTAGTAAAGAGAGACTGCAACAGAGAAATAGGGAAAAAAAAAAGAGAGGGAGGTAGGAAAAAGGAAGAGAAAAAGGGAGGAAGAGGAAAAAACATCTAACCCAGTCCTACCTTGAAAGCAGAAAAATGGATAGAAGCAAGATTCTCTACTACTCATCCAAGAAATCATTCTTCATTGTTGCACGTGGCTGTCTGCTAAGGCACACAGAGTACTTGTAGGTGGCAACCGTATGCTGTAAGCATTGTAAACTGCATAAAATTTGTTTGATGTAGACAGTGAGAGTCATAACAAAATGCTAGTTGGGGAAAAAAATCAGGAAAAAAGCATATCGCTATTTGAGAACCCGTGTATTTTTAAAGGCTTAAGATGTTATAACCACAGGGTATCCAGCCAAATTCAACATTAACTGAAAATCTTAGAGATTTAAGTGTTCATTTAACTCAGAGCCAAATATGCACTAGAACAATCTAGGAGGGTCTCCTTCCTCTTTATTTTCAGCAACTGAACTTCCAAGAATGGGTAAGATTAGAAATCATAGTAAAGTCTCAGTCTGAATGTTTAGCAAGAGGAACAGGCAGAAGAGGAGCTAAAAAATCTAGTAAATCAAATATTCTAATACCCAAAGTTCATTTTTTTAATCCAGAAGCTTTCATGGCAACACATTACTCATGACAGTGTATATCTTGGGCAAAAATTCAGATACAATAACTTGCCTAAAATTTGCAAGGCTTAATATAGGCTTTGAAATAATTATTTTAATGTTCAAAGAATGTTTTATTATAGTCCTTTGGCCTTACTAATTATAACAATAACTCATAAGACCCAAAAGAATAAGGAATTTCTCTTATCAAGGTCATGTAACCGATTCTAGAGGTGATAAGTCTGCTTTCTAGAAACACCGGAATTATTGGTGGTTTCTAGATTAAATAACTATAATTTATGTACTTATTAAAAATGTACCTCTCTTCCCACATGCTCCAGTAGTGGTTTTTCTTTTTAAATTTTTTATTTATATTTATTTTTACCTTTGTTACTCCTGTGTTTCAATATTACCTAACACAGATTGTGGTTATATTCTCTTGGTTGAATTTTTAGTTTATGAATAAGATGTACATGAACTCTTTGGAAATCTTGGTTTGTGTGTGAGAGAGAGGAAAGAGGGAGGGAGGAAGGAAGATGGAGAGAACATGACCCACGTCTAATGAGAGCAAAGAACCCAGTGGATGGCCATCACTGCCTCAGACCTATCACACTCAGTGCCAATCTCCCCTGAGACTAGGTTTCCACAGGTTTTTCTGTAAGGTGCCCTCTCTGAAATAAACTGAGGGAGGGAGTGGACAAAGGTGTCAGCTTATTTTCCTTTCTCTACCCAGTTCCTCTAACTGCCTTAAGCATTTTCTCTAGTAAGACCAGAAAAGGCCCGTTGTTCTGCCTTTTGCTTATTCCCTCTCCCCAACCCATCTTGTTGGAGAAGGCAATGGCAACCCACTCCGGTACTCTTGCCTAGGAAGACCCATGGACGGAGGAGCCTGGTAGGCTGCAGTCCATGGGGTCGCTAAGAGTCGGGCATGACTGAAAGACTTCACTCTCACTTTTCACTTTCATGCATTGGAGAAGGCAATGGCAACCCATTCCAGTATTGTTGCCTGGAGAATCCCAGGGATGGAGGAGGCCTAGTGGGCTGCTGTCTGTGGGGTCACACAGAGTCGGACATGACTGAAGCGACTTAGCAGAACCCATCTTGATCCAGGAGGGGCTTCTTGAACACAGCATTTGCTAGCACACTTGGAGAAGAGGATTTCTTAACTAGAATGCAAAGAAAGATTAAACCTTGCCCTTTTTGTATTGTATAGATACACACTTTTAAAATATCTCCTTTTTCTGAAATGATAAAAGTATTATGTGTTCATTGCAAAACTGAGGTTGCTTTTCAGTAAGGCTAAGATATACCATTAGGAGAGAGATCATTTCAGGAAAACTTCCTTAGCCCCTTCTCTAGCCAGTAGTTACATCCAGTATTTTAAAAAAAATAAAAGTAATTAAAATGTAAAGAATTCTGTAAAAGAAGATGTGAAATAAAAATGATAACTCTAGTCTCTAATTGTTCCCATCATAAGCTGGCAAGTAGGATTTAGGAAGTAAGTAAGCAAGTAGAGTATATGGGTTAAGTTTGCACAAGGCTTAAATAATTGCCATTTCTGAACCCGAAAATTAAAAGTTATCATTAGTTTATCCATGAAAGCATGCCATGAGAATAGAAACTTTCACAAATGGTAGCATTAAAAGTTTTCCTTAGCACTGTTCAGTTGTATCCTCAGTACCTAAAGTTGAGTCTCCTTGGTGGTATCCCCTGATAGAAGTTCCAAGATAGAAGTTTCATCTGCATCCACTGATGCAGATGTGTGTGAATACACACATACAGCACACATGTATAAAACTGACCTAGATTTAATTCTGTTACTATGGGTGAGTCGTTGCACCTGTATTTTCAAAAGATACTTAGCATCATTTTTCCTGGACAAAGTATAAAAAGGAATCATTTCCTGCATGAATAAGGATATTTGATAGAAACATTTAACTAGCAAAAGAAACTTACAAATTCACTGATCCATGGCATAAAAACTATTCATAGAAGCTGTTCCACTCTATCAGGAGATGAGAAATGAGATAAATCATTTCAGCAGGACAATCAAGGTTGGTAAAATCCAAGTGCAAGTCCTGCCTGTTGGATATTAGAGCCTCAGACTTTCCACGAACACCAACATCCATCTCATTTATTTATTTGCAATATGTAACAATATTTTTTGAATGAATCAAAGAAGTGGTTATTATATTTTGAAATTTTATCTGATTCTTTTTTAACGCCAAATCAATTTTTTAATTAAGTCCATTTTAAAAAATTGTAAACTGTTACACAAGTTTTAGAGGTTTCTTTCCATTTACAGTTATGTTAAAATATTGGCTATGTTTCATATTTTAACTTTGAATTTTTTAAAGGTGACGTATCATAATGTTAAATTACCTCATATCATAATTAAAACCTACCTTAGTGTAAGGTATGTTATCTCATTATCTCAGAACTGATAGCCAGTGGATGACATCTTACAACAAATGACACAAAACCACCATAAGAAGCAAAGCAAGAAGCCATGTGTAAAGAGAGGGAAAGGAAGAAGGAGAGAGAAAAGCTATTATAGAAAAGAAAAAGTAAAAAGATAAAACGTCATGAAGAGCAGTAAAGGAAGCAGCACACCAACTGGTGGTCCCCTTTGAGAAACCGGAACACCAATAAAGGGCAAGTACCATAATGACTTTTGCACATCTCCACGTGGTAGCTTCAACCGGGGGAATTTTTACAAGCGTGTTTCTCAGCATCATGTTTTATTGTCTTCTCATTTGCCTTGCTTTTAAAATAATAAACGTGTTCTTTTTAGTATTAGAGTATAGAACATTTAGAAAACAAAAATTTCCCATGACTTCACCACACAAACAACCACTGTCAGTGTTCACTATGTAATGGTGTACTTTAAATTATCTTTTTTATTTAACACTGGGAGGGCACAGTCGTTCAAGTGAGGGTAATAGCTGTTAATAGCCACCAGATCTGTGCATTCGCACTGTGTATTCAAATTTTATATGCTTACATGGAAGTTTATTATATACTTACGGAATAAGCATGACTATGCAGAGATAAATACACAGCACACTTTTACACTGTTTGGAAAAGTTATGCAATGCAATTCACGTAAACGTTCTACTGTTTCCAAGTAAATCTCCTGGACATTGGCTAGAGTGAGATGTCTAAACCTAACACAGCTCAAAAATTATATAAAAATCAGAAACCTACTCTAAAGAAATACAAATGCCTTAAATAACAAAACAAGAGAAAGTCAAACTCAGTTGATAAAGTGACAGGAAACATATGATAATACCATCAATCACTGCTAAATAAAGGTCGATGTTCTAAAGCAAATCTAATTTCCTCAAAGTTAATGAGACTGTTCATGGTTTTGTTGCTCTAATGAAATGATGGTTGCCGGCACTAGCTATAGTATATCCATCAGGCTGTGCAAGGCTAAAAACCATTGTAAACCTGAGATTGCTCTAATATCTACCAGGCAGATGCAAACAGCCATGGAATAGCCAAGGATCCCATATGCTAAGAAAATCAGAGTCCAAATTTATAAAAATAGTATGACAGAGATGCCTCTCATCACGTCTAGTCATGTGGTTAAACATGTATTAGTTGGAATACTACCAGTGTGATAGCATAGGCAAGATTTAATCGAATATAGCAATGCTCTACCCAAACCAGTGTAATTCCTCATAGACTATTGCAATATAGTCTATATTACAAATAAGTCTTTGTTTTCTTAACATTCTTATCAAAGAGTCATTCCCTGGAATAAAATCACTCAAATCCAATCAAAGTGAAAAATGTAGATAGCACTAATCCAGGAATCAGGCTGTTGAGTCTCTCCTTCCTGTTTTGCTGCCCACTTGCTGTGTGGCTTTGGAGAAACCACGTAACATCGCGGGGCTTCAGTTCACTCAACTATAAAATGATTACCTTGGACTTATCCGTAATATTAATGTACTTTACGATTAGATTTTTTGTTGCCGCCTCCTTAGTTGTATTTGAAGTAGCGTCAGACACAACTGAGCGACTTCACTTTCACTTTTCACTTTCATGCATTGGAGAAGGAAATGGCAACCCACTCCAGTGCTCTTGTCTGGGGAATCCCAGGGATGGGGGAGCCTGTTGGGCTGCCGTCTATGGGGTCGCACAGAGTAGGACACAACTGAAGTGACTTAGCAGCAGCAGCAGCAGCAGCAGATGATCTCTGAGGGTTTTGGCATCTCTGATTAAATTCTCAAAAGACTTCAGAAGTTATGTGTGTTTTCTGCTCTCCAGGGAGGTTTTAGTCTAAGAGATCTGCACATCACCTTGGGCATGTCTATCTGAAGTTAGGCAAGGGGAAAGAGACAGGAAATTACTCTAATTGTTTTTAATTTTAACGAATCTTGAAAAGCCCTTCTGTGTGTGAGGTTCCATAGTGGCCACTGGAATGGCAGTGGGTACAAGGCTGAACCAAGGATTTCAGGACCACCCACACCTTAACTCTATCTGCTCCCAATCAGAGCACCTGGTCATCTAACTCAGACTTGAGCATCCCTCCCACTACTTGTCCCACAAATTTCAGCAGCCAAACAGCAGGAAGGAAACCTCTAGAAGCATTTTCATTACAAATGCCACCCAGATCTCCAGGTGGGAAACTGTGTGTTCCTGATAGAGCAGGAAGATTATATGAAACATGTGTGTGGTTATTTGTGTGTGAAAGTATATGCATACATACATATACATATATATTCATATGTACATACATGTGAATGTATTTGTATCTGAGTGCATACTTGTGTGTGAGGGCATTTACAAGGTTTGTGTGTTATATGTACCAGTGTATGTGTGCAGTTTTGTGCAGGTGTGTGCTATAATGTATCTCTATGTGAATGTTTATAGCTGAATGTAACTATACCACTGCATAGTAAGTTGACATGAGCCTACATAAGTGTGTGTAGTTGTGTCTGCGTTTATGGCATGTGCATGATGTCTGGGAACTGAAAAGCTGAAATGCTATACATGTGCTTTTAGGCATGTGGCTAGCTTGTTTTCACAGGATCATGTCCTATTGCAGACTTCCGTTTACACAGCTAATCCTTTATTTTTTTGCTTGCAGTGGCACAAGGCTCATTCTTTTTTGGCTGACAATCTGCCTCTGAACAAACAGGCAGGTGTGTAGCCATAAAAGTGGCTGCTATTCATGAAATACTTGCACACACCACCAGCCCAAGGTGCTGGCCACCACTGACTCATGACTCCATCATCAAGCAAGCCTACGGGTGTACCTGGGGAAATTTACACAGACCTTACAAGACCTTGTAAGCAAGGAACATAAGCAGTGGCAGCAAAAAGGCCTGGTCTTTCTGTATGTAAGATAAGTTTCTCACATGGCCTCCGTCTCTAAAGGCAGGATCCCTGGAGGCAGCGTTATAATCTTCTCTATCTCTGCTAAACCAGTATCCAGCTGAAACCAACCCCCTGAATAGCAAGAATGTTTCTCTGAACTTAAAGCCAAGGAGAGAGTCCCCCAATCCGTTTATGCCTTAATCAGTGAGTCAGAAGGGAACCAGAGTTGACTGCAGATGCTGCCAGTCCACCAGTCATGCCCATGATTCATCCTTTGCACAGAGAGCTTTTTAGCTCTAATACGGTTCATCTCCCAAAAATACCTAGTATTGATGAGCCATGCTGTCATAGCTGGACCATCTGGCTGCTCCCTTGTCCATTATTAGAAAACTGATCCAGAAGTCCTCCAGTTCCATCAGGGAGTAATTCAAAGCAATAGCCAAAGGAAGGAGAGTGAGATTTCTTTATAACAAATGAACTGCCTGTCATACAAGTTGACTGATTATCTTCCAAAGTTAAGGGGAACAAAACAACTAGCCATAAATAAAATTGAAAGACAAGCACAGATTGGGAGAAGTCAGTCATAATAAATTACAACAAAGCATTAACATGCAGAAAACAAACAGAAATCCTACAAAGCAATGTAAACTCATAAGAGTTTTACACTGCTGGCATGGAACAGGATGGGAATTCACAGAAGAAACATAGATGACTGAAATACATCAGGTCAGCAAAAAGTATAAAACAAACAAAAAAATACTACCACTTTTGCTCATTAGACTGACAAAAATTTTAATATTGGTAATGTCAAATATTAGCAATTTAACAGACACTTAAATTGGAGTAAATTGCCTACCCAATCATAAACTGAAGTGATTTGAAGCTGGGCTTCTGACTTTTTAAAGAATCTTCTACTTCTTATGATATAGTCCCATTAGACAGTCCCATCCCACAGCCTGAGTTTTTGCCAGGACCCTAGATCACTGCATGCTAAGTCACTTCAGTTGTGCCTGACTCTTTGTGACTTCAAGAGCCTGGGTTGTAGCCCACCAGGCTCCTCTGTTCATGGGATTCTCCAGACAAGAGTACTGGAGTGGGTTGCCATTTCCTTCTCCAGGGGAATCTTTCTGACCCAGGGATCAAACCCACATCTCTTAGGTCTCCTGCATTGGCAAGCGGATTCTTTACAACTAGTGCCACCTGGGAGCCTAAATCATCAACTCTCTAAACACCAATTCTGTTCTTGATGCCCCATAAAACTACTAGAAGCTTTGCCAAGCTTCTCAGCCTCTCAGCCACAGTTCAGATTTTTGCAAGTTCCTTGAGGGAGAAAATCAGTCCAAATGCAACTTCATTTTTCCCCCCTTTTCTTAAGGACCTTGTCCCATGTCACTTCATTTCTTTTTTTTTCTTTTTCCTTTTCTTAAGAACCTTGTCCCTTCAAGTTTTTGCTGCCTGAGTAGCGCTCCAGGGCCTTCACAAAGGCATTTTATGTATTTTCTTCATCTTTTCTAGTTGTTCTTGGAGCAAAGAACAGTTGCAATGAGTGCTTCCTCCTTTACCAGAAGCAAAATTCCCACCCAGCTTGTCTTCTGAGCATCAATTTCATTTTGAGATTCTGGAAATTCATCCCATTTCTTTTGAGCTCTAAAATTAAATTATTCCTTATGGCTATCCTTAGAGTTTCTGTTTATTTAAAGAACCAAGTCTAGGGGATCTGCTTTGTTGTTTCAGCTAACATTTCGATCTTTATTATTATCTAATACAATGAAAATATTAAAGATCAACCATAGTTGAAACCAGACAAGTTTTTTTTCCCATGTGCCAAAGACTCTGAGGCTACAACTGATCCAGCAGGAAAGTGCCATGATAAATGAATAGTGCCTTCCCTTGAGAGGAGTGGTGGCCCATATTTGCCAGGCATTTGTCAGACACAAAGGAAATGCCCTACAAGTGGACTCATCTCTCTGAGAAGTTACTTTGTATGCATTCAGATTTTTAAAAGACACCGCTAATACCTCTCTTTGCAAGGTGGGTAAGGGTTTGCCAACATGGCAGATATTCATCCCATAAACTAAGAGATTGTTGTTGTCATTCAGTCGCTAAGCCATGTCCGACTCTGCAACCCCATGGACTGCAGCATGCCAGGCTTCCCTGTCCTTCACTATCTCCCAGAGTATGCTCAAACTCATGTCCACTGAGTCAATGATGCTATCTAACCATCTCATCCTCTGCCACCCCCTTCTCCTTTTGCCTTCAATCTTTCTCAGCATCAAGGTCTTTTCCAATGAGTCAGTTCTCTGCATCAGGTGGCCAAAGTATTGGAGATTCAGCTTCAGCATCAGTCCTTCCTGTGAATATTTAGGATTGATTTCCTCTGGATTGACTGGTTTGATCCCCTTGCTGTCCAAGAGACTCTCAAGAGTCTTCTCCAGCACCACAATTCAAGCATCAATTCTTCAGCACTCAGCCTTCTTTATGGTGCAACTCACATCTATACATGACGGCTGGAAAAACCATAGCTTTGACTATATAACTCTTTGTCAACAAAGTGATGTTTTTATTTTTAATACACTGTCTAGGTTTATCATAGCTTCCCTTCCAAGGAGAAAGTGTCTTTCAATTACATGGCTGCAGTCACTGTTTACAGCGATTTTGGAGCCCAAGAAAGGAAAATCTGTCACTGCTTCTACTTTTCCCCCTTCTATTTGCCAAGAAGTGCTGAGACCTGATGCCATGATCTTAGGTTTTTGAATGTTGTTTTCAGTCAGTTTTTTCACTCTCCTCTTTCTAAAGAGGAACTAAAGAAGCTCTTTAGTTTCCCTTCAATTTGTGCCATTAGAGTAATATCATCTGCATATGTAAGTTTCTGATATTTCTCCTGGCAATCTTGATTCCAGCTTGGGATTCATCCAGCCCAGCATTCCACGATATATTCTCCATAGAAGTTAAATAAACAGGATGAAAATATACAACCTTATACTCCTTTCCCAATTCTGAACCAGTCGTTTGTTCCATGTAAGGTTCTAACTGTTGTTTCTTGACCCACATACAGGTTTCTCAGGAGACAAGTAAGGTGGTCTGAGTAGCCCCATTTCTTTAAGAGTTTTCCACAATTTGTTGTGAAGATCCACACAGTCAAAGGCTTTAGCATAGTCAATGAAGCAGTAGTAGATGTTTTTCCGGAATTCCCTTGCATTCCTCATGAGCCAATGAATGTTGGCCATTTGATCTCTGGTTCCTTTGCCTTTTCTAAACCCAGTTTGTACATCTGGAAGTTCTTGGTTCACCTAGTGCCAAAGCCTAGCTTGAGCATTACCTCTTAAGCCTGTGAAATAAGCACAATTGTCCAGAAGTTGAACGTTCTTTGGCATTGCCCTTCTTTGTGACTGGGATGAAAACTGAACTTTTCCAGTCCTGTGGCCACTGCTGAGTTTTCCAAATTTGCTGACATATTGAGTGTAGCACTTTAACAGCATCATCTTTTAGGATTTGAAATAGCTCAGCTGGAATTCCATCACCTCCACTAGCTTTGTTCATAGTAATGCTTCCTAAGGCCCACTTCATTTCACACTCCAGGATGCCTGCCTCTAGGTGAATAACCACACCATTGTGGTTATCCAGGTCTTTAAGACCTTTCTTGTATAGTTCTTCTGTGTATTCTTGCCACCTCTTCTTAATCTCTTCTGCCTCTGTTAGGTCTTTACCATTTCTGATGTTTATTGTGCCCATCCTTGCCTGAAATGTTCCCTTGATATCTGCTATTTTCTTAAAGAGATCTTTAGTCCTTCTCACTCTATTGTTTTCTTGTACTTCTTTGCATTGTTTATTAAAAGAGACTAAAGTGAAAACCACTCAATCATGTCCAACTCTTTGCAACTCCATGGACTGTACAGTTCATGGAATTCTGCAGGCTAGAATAGTGGAGTGGGTAGCCATTCCCTTTTCCAGGGGATCTTCCCAACCCAGGGATCAAACCCAGGTCTCCCGCATGACAGGCAGATTCTCTACCAGCCACCAGGGAAGCCCAAGAATACTGGAGTGGGTAGCCTATTCTTTCTCCAGCGGATCTTCCCAACCCAAGAACTGAACCAGGATCTCCTGCATTGCAGGCAGATTCTTTAGAAGCTGAACTACCAGAGACTAGCAAAACCAAATCTCAGTGACTCATGGTTTCGATTTCCCATCACTTTGTTTATAAGAACTGAAGTTTGAATTAGAAATAGGGGGCATGTTGTTGTCTTAGTCTTCATACTGCTATACCAAAATATCACAGATTGAGTGGCTTAAAAACAACATAAATTTATTTCTCACAGTTTTGGAGGCTGGAAAGTCCAAAATCAAGGTGCAGGCAGATTCAATGTCTGGTGAGAGCCTGCTTCCTGGTTCAGAGCTGGCCATCTGTGCCTTCACCTGCTGGGGGGATGAGAAGTCTCTCTGGAACCTCTTTTCCAAGGGCATTCATCCCATTCATGAAGGTTCCACCCTTATGACTGAATCACCTCTCAACAGCCCCACATCTTAATACCATCATATTAGTCGCTCACTGGTGTCTGACTCTTTGTCACCCCATGAGCCTGCCAGGCTCCTCTGTCCATGGAATTCTCCAGGCAAGAATACTGGAATGGGTTGCCACACCCTCCTCCAGGGAATCTCATCACATTGGGGATTACAATTTAAACACAGGAACTTCAAAGAACACATTCAGTCCATAACATTGCTTGAGACTCAGCTGTCAGAAGGAGAAGGCAATGGCAACCCACGCCAGTACTCTTGCCTGGAAAATCCCATGGATGGAGGAGCCTGGAAGGCTGTGCAGTCCGTGGGGTCACTAAGAGTCGGACACGACTGAGCGACTTCACTTTCACTTTTCACTTTCATGCATTGGAAAAGGAAATGGCAACCCACTCCAGTGTTCTTGCCTGGAGAATCCCAGGGATGGCGGAGCCTGGTGGGCTGCCATCTATGGGGTTGTACAGAGTGAGACACAATGGAAGTGACTTAGCAGCAGCAGCAGCTGTCAGAAAGTAGTAATTATAGTGACTATATATTCTATACCCCAAATAGAAGGAGGCACTGAGGGCAACTGCTCTTACATCAGTAATAAAATTGAATGCTGGAAATCAAGACTGACCAGGAAAAGCCAGCTCATAAGTATAAAAATTATAATTCTGTCACTGGTTCAAAATATTCTTGATTTTCAGTAAATTGGCTCCAAAATGGGACTTCAGAGAGCTGGCCACATTGATGAGATTTTTCCAGACCACAGTTACAGGAGAGAAGGGGCTTCCTGGACTCTGGTCTCAGCCTCCAAGCCACTCCCAGACCCATCTGCAGGGAACCAGATAACAGACTCCTAACCTGCTTATTTCAGTCAGCGGTTTTGCTTCTTGCAGTGCCCAACCTCACAGATTTCAAAGGCTTTTACTCTGAACCTGCCTGCGAGCAAGGACAGTCAGCAGCAGCTGCCACCGCGCCGATAATGGGTTTATGCTACAGCCGACCCAAGGAAGCCGCTTTGAGTTGACAATGTATCTGCATTCCTGCGGCCCAAACCCACAACCTCCGCGATGACTGCGGCACAGAGAGAGCACGAGCGCCACCTACTGAGCACTGCAGGCCTAGCTGGCTTCGCAGCCAGCAAGATGGGCACGGCACCCAGGGCGGGCCTGAAAACTACCTTTGTACAGACGTTAAGGAGGCCTCATCTTCTGCCAAGGTTAGTGACTGTTTTTGAGGGTTACTCTGAAAAAAGTTACAAGGAAGTTCATTTTGCTTTGAACAAACCTGAAACTTAACTACAGTTAGGATCCAGGCAGTATTCCACTTAAGTGAGACATGGGCAAGCCAGCAGCTGCAGAGTTTATAGAACACAATTAAGGACTCACCCTTAAACAGGCGGTGGGTGAGACACCAGGGACAGAAGCAGGAATGATCTACAGTAGACCAACAACAGAAAGGTGGTGAAGCGGTGTCTGTATTCCACAGCTGAGAAACACGCCCGCGCACTCAGCCACGATTCGCTCCCCAGAGCCCACCTCCAAGGGTCTTCCATCTTTCCAGTGTTCTATCACCACTGTCACTAAGCTGAGAAGGAGAAGGCACGATGACTTTATTGTTCTGTTTTGGTTTGATTCTTGAGTTGCTGACTGACAAATGATATGTTTGGAATTTTGTTCTCAAAATAGCTGCTTTGCAGTTGCCCTAAGCCGGTCCTCTTGGCCAGGCTTTCTGAAAATAATGCCAGGAAAACTCTCAAAGTATTCAATCCCTTCCCTGTATCCACAAACTCCTCCACATGTGCTAATAGCGCATTTCTGACAATGACCAATAAAATATGATTTCAAATGTTTTTAGCACCTAACAACCCAATCTTACTTCCTCAATACATACAAACAATAGGTTAGTTAGAAAATAAACAGTCTATTAAGTAAAAAAACCAAAACTGGGTGATACGGTCACGCACTTTTGCAGCTGGGCAGCAGAACCTGAACACCCCAGGGGACCCTTCTTGCAGACAGAGCCTGGTGCCCAGCCTCGGTCCACAGCCATCACCCAAGCATAGTCCAATGAACTGCACAGATGTGCTTCCTTCTCCAGGAAGCGACCAGGTAAACACAAACAACAGGAAATGGGCAAAGAAGTTATCGTGTTAGATGCAAGATACCCAGATTGAAGGGAGAATTAACTATTCACAAACTAAACTTTCTTACAGTTTCCCTGATAGCTCAGTTGGTAAAGAATCCACCTGCAGTGCAGGAGACCCCAGTTCAATTCCTGGGTAGGGAAGATCCGCTGGAGATGGGATAGGCTACCTACTCCAGCATTCTTGGGACTCCCTGGTGGCTCAGCTGGTAAAGAATCTGCCTGCAGTGTGGGAGATCTGGGTTTGATCCCTTGGTTGGGAAGATCCCCTGAAGAAGGGAAAGGTTAGCCACTCTAATATTCTGGCCTGGAGAATTCCATGGACTGTATAGTCCTGTGGGTCACAAAGGGTTGGACATGACTGAGCGACTTTCACATCACATCACAAACTTTCTTAAGCTACTACTGTGAGAATTGCATTTAAGGCCCTGCTAAAGTTTCTGGTATTTTACTATGATTTTATTTTTTACTCCAGTCCAGGTGGGGCAATAACTTAAGGTATTAAATATTTATGTGAGCTCATAGTTTTACCCATTAAGATTCAATCATCATGTTTTCCATCCATTCCAGCCCCCTTCTTTTTGCAAGGTTCTGTGCAAAGTAGTTTTGAAAACATGTTTCCAGCCAATCATTCAACTGTTGACCTGGTAAGATTTAATTCCTACAATTCAGTTCAAAGAGGGCACCTAAAGCAACTATCAGCTACTACAAATTCAAGTTTAACCATTAGGTGAGCTGCTGGGAGAAACTTCTCTCAGTACCTTGAAAGCTTACTTCCTTGGCCCACATTAGAAATCTGGTCCAGAATGTAAACTTTTAAAATGAGCACAGTTCCAAAGCAGACCGTTTACTTTAAGGCCTTTCTGATTTTCTTCCTTTAGGGTTGAATTATAAATTTTGACATCTTTGCACTCATAATTAGTATCTTGTCAACTTAAATTATATTTAAACCAAGAAAGGGCTTACCCAGGTAATGCTAGAGGTTAAAGATCCACCTGCCAGTACAGGAGACCTAAGAAATGCAGGTTCAATCCCTGGATCAGAAAAATACCTTGGAGAAGGGAACGGCAACCCACTCCAGTATTCTTGCCTGTAGAATCCTATGAACAGAGGAACCTGACAGGATACAGTCCACAGGGTCGCAAAGAGCTGGACACAACTGAAGTGACTTAGTTAGAGCATAGCACAAACCAAGAAAACTGAAAGTGCCGAAGCCCCACTCCAATCTCAAAACAGAGACAGCTTTAAAAGAAAAAACTTCTTAACTATTTTAAACATCATTCTTCTTTGATAAAATCATTTCTTTTGAATTTTAGAACTTAGCAATTTTGAATACACTTTCTTCCACAGCTTCAATGATTTGCTAGGGATATTTTCTTAAAACTTTCAACTAATAAAACCCAACTATGCACATCAGCTTTAAGAGAAATTATAAGGTTTTTAACAGAAACAGAATTTGCCTGTTATTAGTTTTGAAAACATGTTTCCAGCCAATCATTCAACTGTTGACCTGGTAAGATTTAATTCCTACAATTCAGTTCAAAGAGGGCACCTAAAGCAACTATCAGCTACTACAAATTCAAGTTTAACCATTAGGTGAGCTGCTGGGAGAAACTTCTCTCAGTACCTTGAAAGCTTACTTCCTTGGCCCACATTAGAAATCTGGTCCAGAATGTAAACTTTTAAAATGAGCACAGTTCCAAAGCAGACCGTTTACTTTAAGGCCTTTCTGATTTTCTTCCTTTAGGGTTGAATTATAAATTTTGACATCTTTGCACTCATAATTAGTATCTTGTCAACTTAAATTATATTTAAACCAAGAAAGGGCTTACCCAGGTAATGCTAGAGGTTAAAGATCCACCTGCCAGTACAGGAGACCTAAGAAATGCAGGTTCAATCCCTGGATCAGAAAAATACCTTGGAGAAGGGAACGGCAACCCACTCCAGTATTCTTGCCTGTAGAATCCCATGAACAGAGGAACCTGACAGGATACAGTCCACAGGGTCGCAAAGAGCTGGACACAACTGAAGTGACTTAGTTAGAGCATAGCACAAACCAAGAAAACTGAAAGTGCCGAAGCACCCACTCCAATCTCAAAACAGAGACAGCTTTAAAAGAAAAAACTTCTTAACTATTTTAAACATCATTCTTCTTTGATAAAATCATTTCTTTTGAATTTTAGAACTTAGCAATTTTGAATACACTTTCTTCCACAGCTTCAATGATTTGCTAGGGATATTTTCTTAAAACTTTCAACTAATAAAACCCAACTATGCACATCAGCTTTAAGAGAAATTATAAGGTTTTTAACAGAAACAGAATTTGCCTGTTACCTCCTTTTTAATTTTTTCACCCCCAAAAGCTATAATAAAATATTAGTACCTTTTACACTAAACATCATATTTAATATTAAAATCCTAATTTCAAAAGAATAAGAACCAGAACCTACATCCCATCTATCTAGATGACAGATTAAAGACATCTGGAAAATGATTGTGATTTCAACACAATTCTTCAAAAAGAACCCCTGCTGCCTTGCACACAATGTGGTACATATGCATCAATAAACCTGACAAAAATGTAAATGACAGACATGCCAGGAGTGAAACTTCTCCTTCAGAATTTTTTCAATCTAGTAAAATTCTTCTTAATCAAAAAACACAAATCTTACATGCCAAATGCTTTGTTAGAATTTCAATTCATTATTTTAAGAAGGATCTATATTTAAAATTTCATTTCAGTATCAGGGAAGATCACAGATGACACAGTAATTCTCAGCAAGAATATTTTAGGTCTACATACCTTGAGAAGTCTTGTCCCCTCTCATGGAATGCCACCACTTCAGAAGTAGAATTCAGCAGTTTTTAAAAGCTGCACACAGCTATCAAATGTGACCAGTCTTCTGAACAAACAATCATGACTCCTTTTGGCTCCTACCCCTGCACATAATATGTGCTCAATAAATACTAAATTGACTAGCATTTAGCGTGTCAAGCATGACGTGTGAAAGACGAATTTTAGTGAGATAGTCATAGCTCTTTAACACCAGAAATCAAGAGCATCTGGGATAGATTTTTTTTTTTAAGTAAAAAGAGTCATTACTAACTTGTTCATTTTAATAACCTCTTACATCTGTTTCTCAGTGAAGAGTTTATAAATTCATGAAGCTATTAACTCATTAAACCTCACTCTAAGAATATTAGAAAGTTGGTACTTGTGTTTTCCTGCAGTAACAGAAAGCGTGACTCAAAAGGTCAAGGGATATGCCTGAGTGTGAAGAAGGCACAGTTTAAACCCAGGTTTCCTGCCTCCAAGTCCCTGGTTGGCTGAGTGAGTTCAGATGCCTGTTAGGGGTTACTGATCCTGCAGTTTCAGCAGGTGCATCGCAACCTTGATGCCTCAAGCTGGCCTGGGCCAGTAGAGGCAGAGACCAACATAGGGCATCACCCTGGCCAGCACAGGGTGACCATGATCTGTCACTGTCACACTCCAAGCGTTATCATTTGCAAGTGATGTTCACTGCACTGAGTCAGGAGTATGGATGCCAGCCTTCATGGGCATACTTGAGATGAAAAATACAATCACTGTAGCACAACTGACAGGCCCCTGTCTGTTTTCACCATGAAGGGAGGAAAAAGTGGATCATTTCCCAGCCCAAGAAAGCACAGCTCTCAGTTTGAAGCTAAAAACCCAAATAGGCATAATCAAGCCTGGCTTTCACAAAATGTCTAACCCACCTTACTGAATCAGAGGTCATCTGTCTATTAGTCCCACCACCTTCTCACCCCCCTTCTTTCCTTACTGCCTCACTGATGCTGGTTTTCGCTCACTGCACACACCCACTGCTTTAGGCTGTGGGGAGGAATACTGACACTTCAAGGGCAGAATTCAGCAAACGTTTTTCAAAGGAGGTTCATAGCTATTGAAGATGATCCGCCTTCTGAACAAGTAAGCCTGCTCTCAAAAGAAGCTCTTTTACGAGTCTGACGCAAGGTGTGCAATTCCTCCCCTGGTATTAGAGAACTCTCCATATCTTCAGGAGCCCCTTAGGAAGAAGCCTCCTGTGAAGCGCCCTTAGAATTATCCACTTTCGGCAAAATGCTTGCCAACACACGTGTGGTTGGGCCACTTTTCTCATCTGTAAAATAAATGGGTTGAGTCCATTTCTAAGGTTCTTCCTGCCCTACTATTATAAAAACGCTTTCTGAAATAACATACATGATCAAAATAAGGTGCATTTTTAGCACTTATTACCCGCCAGGGTATGTGCTAAAGCATTTTATTGCATTAAGCACTTTATTTACATTACTTCATTTAAACCTTAATAATAATACCTTTACCCCTAGGCAGACACTCTTACTATTTGCAGCTGATGAAAGACAGTATGGGTGCTTAAGCAGGAAAATCATCCTCAACCTTTTGTTGGCCAATCCAGCAAGTGCACTGACTCCAGTTCATTTTGTAGATCTACACTGTGATGGATGACCTCAGTACTGTGGATGTTAGTAGCTGGTAGCTGCTCTTAGGCAGGGTCTCCATACAGTTTACCCCTGCAAAGCTGTGTCCTTACCAAGAGTTAGTCGTGTTTGTCCCCAAACTTTTTGTGCCAGTTATACTTGGCACTGCAAAAATGTAATTTAATAAAAATAGTACATAAGCCAATGACATATAATTATATAAAGAAAACACCATTTCAGTAACTCACTAAGATGCTTTGGAGTGACAGGACAAATCATATACACACTAAAATGTTGCTGAGTATAATATACACAAGAGATAACACAGTCAAAGATTAGGGGCCAGAAACCTCGAAAGTCAAGACAGTTGGTAAATTTATAGTTTCTCCTACGCCTTTATGTTCTCATTCCATTTTGAAGAAATCCAAATGGGAGGTTTCTTAGAGAATGTATCACAAAAGGAGATTTTGCAAGAAAGAAAGGCAGCCTGGTCCTACAAGTGACAGAATCATACATTAAAACAAGCAAAAGAACCACATCTGCCCAATGAATGTGTATGTCTTATATAAATTAAAAAAAAATTTTTGATGGTGTATAAGTCATTGGGAGTGGGACTTTTCTGCTTTATGGAGGTATAATTCACATAATAAACTACATATGTTTAAAGTATACAGTAAATTTTGACATATATATAAGAAGTCATCATCAAAATCAAGATTATGAACACATCTATCACTGCCAATGGAGAAGGAAATGGCAACCCACTCCAGTATTCTTGCCTGGAAAATTCCATGGACAGAGGAGTCTGGCAGGCTACAGTTCATGGGGTCACAGTCAGACAGGACTGAGCGACTTCACTCACTCACTCATCACCCCCAAAAGTCCTCATGCCTCTTTGTAATCATTTTACCTACCCTTCCCCTCATTGTGCTGTGCTTAGTCGCTCAGTCATGTCCAACTCTTTGCAACTCCATGGACTGTAGCAGGCTCCTCTGTCCATGGGGATTCTCCAGGCAAGAATACTAGAGTGGGTTGCCAAGGCCTCCTCCAGGGAATCTTCCCAACCCAGGGATCGAACCCAGGTCTCCCTCATTATAGGCTGAATTTTTACCATCTTAGCCATCAGAGAAACCCTCCCCCATTTCCTCTTTCCATCCCCAGGCAAAACTGATCTGCCAGTACAGACTAATTTGCACTTTCTAAAATTCTACATAAATGGAGTCATATTGTGTATACTTTCGTCCTCCTGACTTCTCTTTAGTGTAAATGAGACTAGCCATGTTGCATGCATCAGTAGTTTGTTCCCTTTTATTGTGGAGTGCTATTCTATAGTATTAGCCCCCCTTTTGTTCATCCACTCTCCTGTTGATACAGACATTTGTGTTGTTCCTGTCAGGCGCTATTACAAATAAAGCTGCCCGAAACTTCTAAACAAGTCTTTTTGTGGACATGCTTTCACTTCTCTAGGGTAAACACACAGAAGTGGAATGGCCAAGATACAGACTAGGTATATGTTTAACTTTTTAAGAAACTACCGGCTATTTTCCAGCAGCGTGTGAGTGTTTTTTATGTCACATTTTTTGCCAGCAATTGCTATTCTTTTTTTAAAAGTCATTCCAATGGGTGTGTAGTGGCATTTCATGATGGTTTTAAATGCATTTCCCTAGTGACTAATGATGTTGAGTATCTTATCATGTGTTTGTCATTTTAATTTTTTTGGCAAAGCATTCAAATATTTTGCACTTTTTAAAAATTGGCTCATTTGTTTTATTACTACATTTTGGAATTATTTTCTGGATCTAAGCCCTTTTCTTCTAGTTTGTGGCTTCTTTTTCTTAATAATGTCTTTTGAGAAGCTCTTAATTTTAGTAAAATACAACTTATCTTTTTTAGATTTTACATTTATGATCCACTTATAGTTAAAATTTCTTAATAAGAGTCTTGATCCAAGTTTGTTTTTCCACATATGGATATCAAAATTTTCCAGCTCCATTACATTATCTTCTCTTCACTGAATTCTTTTTATGCCTTTGGCAAAAATTAATTGCCCATCTATGTAAGTGTGGTTTACTTTTGAACTCTATCCTTCCATTGATCAAACTGCCCACGTCTGTGCAGGCTTTCCTGGTGGCTCAGATGGTAAAGAATCTGCCTGCAAAGCAGAAAACACAGGTTCTGTCCCTGAATCGGGAAGACCCCATGGAGTAGCAAACGGCAACCCACTATAGTATTCTTGCACAGAGAAATCCATGGACAGAGGAGCCTGGCAGGCTGCAGTCCATGGGATCCCAGAGTCAGACACAACTAAGCGACAACACTTTCCCATTTCTGTGCCAACTGCAGCAATCTTTTCAACTTTTTTGATTTACCGACCAGCTCATGTCTAGGTTTGTCTGGGGGCTTTTACTGTAGTCCTGCAATGTGGGAGACGTGGGTTCAGTCCCTGGGTTGGGAAGATCCCCTGGAGATGGGAATGGCTACCCACTCCAGTATTCTGGCCTAGAGACATCCATGAACAGAGACACCTGGTGGGCTACAATCCATGGGGTTGCAAAGAGTCAGACACAACTGAGCCACCTTCACTTTACTATATTCCAGTGGTTAAGAAAACTGATAGGGAAGGGAAGGCAGAAGAAAGGACAAGATGGGCAGGTAGAAGAAAGATAAAGCACAGGTAATCACAACAGGTAATAGGACAAAGATTAGAAAAAGCTGACACTTCCATTAATAAAAAGTGGCTTTTTCTCAACTCTGCCATCAGCAAAGACCACCTGCCACCTAACAGAACTCTTATCTTGTTTTGGAAAGTTATGTCTACAAAATAAACAACATTAGATATTAATTCATTTATGTTCTCATATATTATTGATCAAAGGCATATACCATTGTTTCTGAGCAGTATGGGATAACCAAGATTGCTGTAACTTGTGCCAAAAATAAACTGACCTTTTAGATATCCTGTGCAGTCTTGCGATAGGTAACGCTTTGAACCCCATTAGGTTTTGTGAAATAGTCACAGAAGGCCCTGGGACTGCCACTGTCTCATTCTTGGCCCAAACCACTCTCTTCTGAGAGCCATGGGGTTCTTCTGGAGCTTCAGACAAAGTCCACCCCAGGGGCTTTATCGGGCTTTACTTTCTCCATCAACCACTTGCAGTGTCTTCAGAGCCTCAGAAAAATATGTGATTCATTGATGTGCTAAAAAATAACAAGCAACTGTAAGGCAGTGATTGCCAATCCATGGTTTTACAGTAATTAGGAATGCCACTAACAATTAACTCAAGAAATAACCCCTATACATGAAAAAATTTCTCTCTCTCAGCACTACAAATAAACAGTGATCAGGTAGAGCAACTCAAAAAAGTCTGAAATACTAGAGCTTCAGACAAAGAGTACTAAAGAGAAACTGAACATGAAACACACCAAGAGGCACTGTTTGAAAACTTAGTCAAAAAGGAAAACCCTGCCCCAGCTGGGGAGACCAAAGCTATCACATCTGACAGCCTGACATGTTTGAATCCAGAAACTCATCTTAAAGTCAGATCCTGAGTGAAGAAGTGACAGATTCTTAGTGTAGACTGTTGCAATGTCACCAGACACTCAGACACAGCTCTCCTCAAGCAATGATTGATTTTAACAAAAGAGCAGCAGTCAACAAATGAACGCACAAAGAAATGAAGGAAAAGACACAATTATTCTGATTTCAAATATTACTTCTCCTCTTTAGAAATTAGAAGTGTTCCGTTTGTTTTCTTTCTAAAAATAGATGTTTTCCCATGTGCTTCTCACCCTCACACGGGGGCTCAGCAAGCCTCTCAGAATTATTTCCATTCTAGCACCACTGCTGCTGAAGTGAGGGCTACTGTACCTTTGAAATCCAGCACCTTGTCAAAGGGCTTCCCCTGTGGCTCAGTGCGTGAAGAATCCGCCTGCAGTGCAGGAGACAGGAAACAGGGGTTTGGTCCCTAGGTCAGGAAGATAGGCTGGAGGAGGAAATGGTAACCCACTTCAGTACTCTCAAAAATCCCATGGACAGAGGAGCCTGGTGGGCTACAGTCCAGAGGGTTGTAAAGAGTCAGAGGCAACTAAGCACACACATCCCTTGTCAAAACAAATCCAAAGCTCTCTCTCAACTGAAAACAAACTACACACTCACTGATGTCATTTTGAGAAACAGGAGAGGAAATCCAGACTTAATTCCCAGTCAGCCTTTATTTATTTGTTTGTTTGTTTATTTATTTATGTAGATTTAAGTTCTCTGGCAGAGAAGGCAATGGCACCCCACTCCAGTACTCTTGCCTGGAAACTCCCATGGACGGAGGAGCCTGGTAGGCTGCAGTCCCTGAGGTCGCGAAGAGTCGGACAGGACTGAGTGACTTCACTTCCACTTTTCACTTTCATGCATTGGAGAAGGAAATGGCAACCCACTCCAGTGTTCTTGCCTGGAGAATCCCAGGGACGGGGAGCCTGGTGGGCTACCATCTCTGGGGTTGCAGAGTTGGACATGACTGAAGCGACTTAGCAGCAGCAGCAGCAAGTTCTCTGGGCCTCAGTTTATCTTTAAGATGAATGTAACAGTCAATAAGACTGAAACAAACAAATGAAAATAACAAAACAGAGAACAAAACTACTGGCTACCAACAGGGAGAGGGAAGTGGGGAAGCGCATGATAGAAGGGATTAAGAAGTATAAATTACTATGCATAAAATACATAAACTTTAAGGATATATGGTACAGCACAGGGAACACAGCCAATCTTTTACAACTGTAAATGGACTATAATCTATAAAAACACCGAATCACTGTTGCACATGTGAAATTAATATAATATTGTAAATCAACCGTACTTCAATTAAAGAGGTATGTGTGTGTGTGCTCAGTTGTGTCCAACTCTTTGCAGCCATAGCCTGCCAGGCTCTTCTGTTTATGGAATTTTCAAGGCAAGAATACTGGAGCAGGCTGCCAGTTCCTCCTCTAGATCATCCCCACCCAGAGATCAAACCTGTGTCTCTTGCACTCCTGCACTGGCAGGCGGATTCTTTACCACGGAGCTACCTGGGAAGCCCACGTACACACATACATACACACACACACACACACACACACACAGATGTGAACATGACAAAAGACACAGTCCTCACTCTAAATTCTGGGATCTCTAATTCTATGACTGTTTCAGCTATGAATTTTCTACTTTTAGGCTTATGGGGAATGTAATTAGATAATTTCAAACTTGATTTTAGTTATGATCTAAACTTTCAAACAACTGTATCAGAACCCCTGGCATGGTGTCCATCTCCAGGAAATGGTGCTATGGGGTCAGATTCCACTTGGGTTCCACTTGGATACTGACAGATGCAATCAGTGTCTTTACTGAATACCATGAGACAAAACGCTTTGTTTATTTTTGCTGTCCCTGAGACAACACCAAATTGCGCTTATATGAATTAATTACCACAGTGTCAAAGATTGTCGTCAGAATAAAAGTGTTCTTTAAAAATACGTTAGTTCTAGTGTATCTGTATGACACTTTACAATCTTCAAAGATATTTCATATTCATTAGGTAAGGTTTATCCCAGGTATAGAGAACTGAAAGAACATAAAAAGAATAAAAGCTCAAGCAAAGCTTTTTTTCTTCCAAAATTTAACTCTTTACTAGAGAAACCGTCTATAAAATTAGCAAGCTAACTGCTGCTAAATTTAAGTCAAAGCTACATAAGCAAGATTTAAAGAAATGGAAACTACTAAGAACAAATAAAACTTTCCTCCATTAGACATAATTCTTAATAATCAGTTTAACTTTTTTTCTTTCTATCATAGTAAGAACTATATGTTCCTTACAACTGCAAAGGAATTTTGTTGAAATAAATTACACTAGTAGCAATCATGATATCCTAAGTCATTAAGGCTTTGAATAAAATAAAATTTATATCTCAGATGTCTGTAGGAAATAATGGTAAAACAAGCTTGGAATCCCCTGGAGACTCTTTCCTCACCCTCCTTTCCACATGTTATGATGTACTCTAATTATTTTGTAGATTTCAATTCTTTGGCTAAGAATAATATGTGAAATGAAGGGAACAAGGAAATTTGAAACATAAGTTAAACTAGATCACAGTGCCTCAAGTCAGCAAGAAGTTTAACAACTCAGTTCTCACTTTCTTATAACAAAAAAGGATATAATCTAGTCTTTTCATTATGCAAATTTTACAGGCCTAGAAACAACAACAACAAATTGTAGAAAAGGATTATCTACTTAGTCAGATATAATTCCCTATAACCAGAACAATAATTGTGGATCATCCACATGGAACCAACTCTGTTATACAGAATGCTTATTTTGTTGTAAAGGGAATTTGTATGCGACACATCACTTTTAAACAACAAAAAAAGTTCTGAGTCTTTATTAGCTGCAATAGGGACTTTGAAATAACTACATGAATAGTGACCAAATCATAGGGAAGACTTCTCTATTATCTTTTCTGACCAAACAATCCCATGCTCAAAAACCTAAAATCCCAACAGAAAATAAAGCGGTACACTAAAGACAGAATACAATATTAGTTTCTGAAATTTTATTATTTTTAATACATACATTTCACAAACAAACCTTCTAACACCACACAATTCCAAATGTTTCAACTTTATCAACATTCTTTAACTATTTACACTGTCTTCTCTCAACAAAAGTGCAATCCAAGACATCTTGACAAGAAATCTTTACTGATAAGAATGCATTTTTGAGCTGGTGTTAATGATGCCCGTCCATTATGTTTTCTTTCAATGATCTGGAATAATAATAAAGTCAACAGGAACAGAGATGAGTTGAGTTAGGCAGCATCCTTTTACAGGAACCAAAACACTGAACAAGAGCACTTTCTCCTCACCTCCTCCCCAACCTCTGACTGCAGTGACCCAACAGCTGCTACCGTGAGGCTAAAAAAAAGAGCAAACTGGAGCGGCTGACCCAAATACAGGAGTAGAGACTGCATGTTAAGCACTGATCTTACAGGACAAAACGAGAGATTTCAGCAAGTTAGTCTGGGTGACCTAACACGTTACATTAAAAGCTTATCTGTTAGTTTTAGGATTTAAACACCTAGGAATATTCTGTTTGGAGAAAGCTCTTTCTTAATTGCAATGGGATAATTCAGCCCACCCCCTAACTTCATGGCCACAGGTGTATCAATGGCTTCAAATGCAACCAGAAAACAGAAGAGAGTGAAGAACGGAGCTAGCCTGAAGAGATGACAATGCGATCAGAAATAGTCACCCCACTAAACTAAAGTGGGTAATTTTATTTGTTCAAGGTTTAACTCTTTAAAATAATGACGAAACAAGTTAAAGTAGATAAAAAGTACCTATAAGTGGGTTCATGTCTTTGAACACTATTAGAAAAACAGAAAATGGACCTCTTGGATGACTAATATTCTTTAACATCTGAACCTCAACCAAAATAATCATCTTTTGTGGTACATTCCAATTCCTATCAAGGTACTCAGAGCAAAGTACTTCTAGAAAGTATGATGAAAATATTAAGGTCAGCAGATTCCAAAATAAAATTTATTCCTCACATGGTTGCATACTCAATTATATTTTATTCTCAAATCTGCCAAATTTTCCATTTTAGACAAGAATGCAATGCCGTAAGGCATTATCAATTTAGCACCCACAGAATCCTAACAGAGCCATCAAAATAAAGGCCACAAGCAAATTTTACTCAACTACAGTGAAACCTCCTCATACTTATTTCTCTGAGAGTAGACAACAACGTAAGGGGAAAATACTGAATGCATCTACACTTGCAATAGTTTTAGGCTAAGGGGCATGTAGGTGATCTACATGTAAGCTTTTAAGCTTCAGAACAACAATACAAGCAAGTTTCTCTTTAGAAATTTAGGTGGGTTAAAGAACAGCATTACAAATATTTTACTACTCATTTGAAATTCAGAAATAAAATCCAATGATACCTGGTACATGACAGAGAATCAATAGGGAAATAGCTGATTCAGTTACAGTTTTGTGCATCACAGACAGATTTGCAGGGCTATGTCCTATAGACCTCTTTTCCTTGCATCAAACACTGTCAGGCTAATAACAACTTGCTGTGTCTTATGAGCATTGAGCATTTCCCCCCACTGTGAAATATTCTTCAGATCATCAAATATCAAACTAGATGCAAACTAGATGTGGTCAGCCAAATTACCATCATCCAAACTGAAAGACGAAGAGTATTAGTCAAACTCTCACTGTCAGCTGTGTTCTTTCAAACAAAACATCAAATATTCCATGTAGCAGAACTGAAACTCACTTGCAATGATGCCTAAACACTGCTGAGAGGAAAAACAACTGTTTTGTCTTGGGGGTGAGAGGGGGAAATGATATAAACTAAATAATAAAAAATATCCACATAACCCCAAATTTAGATACCCATAAAAGAATATTCTCAGCATCCTTGTAACACATATGTGTATTATAGCTGAAATTACCAAATTCATTTTTTGAGAAATCATATTTCAATTCCAGTTTTATAAAGATTAAGGGATGTCACTCTATTTAAATCAGGAAACTTTAATAAAGAGAGGCTGTATTTCAGAAAGCTCAATGCTCTAACAAAGTTCTATAAATTACCATCTTTTTCAACACTGGTGAGGTATCATGGAGATCTTTAGAATAATCTATCCTCAAACACATTGTTATGCATTATAATTGGTGATCTTCCAAAAGGAAACTCTTTAAAAAGAAATACTAAAATTATTCTTTTCCTCAAAGCTTTACAAATAATTTTTTTCCATTCCTTCTAAAGGTCAAATCTTTGATTTTGGAAACTCAGCACTAACAGAGTAAAATGCAGCCATAAGCAGTTTGGGGGGAAGTAAGTGTGGCAATGATTGCTTGGGAAACTTACCAGTTAGGGTCTGGGGCTGTGAGATTTACCTGTGAGAAGAATCTGACATCAAATGACACTTCGACAGTGTAAACCTGTATAAATCAGTACCGCCCAAATCATGTTATTCATGGAATTCTCCTTACAAGCTTGCTTGACCAACCTCAAAGACACAGTTCAATTGCAGGGTCCTGCCCTTTTGCCCTGTGGGTCACTGTGCATCATCTCCAAATTCTTTTAGCATATTCTCTTTGTTACGGGTCAGTTTTACCTAAAAATATGTGCGACACCCATTGTTTTCACATGTCTTATAACTTGGATATTATTTTCAGTATGAAAACTGGCTGCTAGAATACAGCATGGATAGAATCAGGGCTCATGTCCACTTCCCAGTGATCTGGTAGTGAGGGGAAGCGGCAGGTCAGTGTGTGCTGCAGAATGCCAAAGCAAAGCGGACAAACACACCATCACTCTCCAGGCACAGGTTACATTCACTCGTCACATGTTTTGCCCAAGGCCCAGAGAAGACTTAAAAGTGGATCTGTAGGCAGTTAACATCTTAGTAAGAATTTCTTCCCAACTCCTTCCATGCTCTCAGTCTATGACCATGTAATCTCTTTCCTAAATTCACCCCATCCTCCCCACCACCCTAAAAGCTGCCTGAGAGACTCTTCATGATAGCGAACCGTTCCCCCAGGCTCACAGGAGTACCTGGCTGGGTGCTGGTCATGACAACAGACTAACACATGGGGGTCAAGAGAGGGGCAGGACCCCCTTAAGTGGCACACGTACACAAAGGAACTCTCCTTTCAATTAGAAAAGAAATGAATGTCACAGAAGGCTTCCCTAGAAAAGATATGTAACAAAGTAATGTCAATAAAATAGCTATTACTAAAGCAAAGCTTTCATCAATAAGCTTCAAGAACTTTGAAGGAGGAAAATGGCTTCACGAAATGGTAGTCCAGGTTGCCACAGTGTGGACACTGCTGGACGTTGCTGTACTCGGAGAAGTACTGCATGCCAATCCGCACGTCGATCACCGGCTTCCCGCAGTGCTTACAGTTCAGGCGGGCCTGCGGGGGGAGCACAAGAGGCCGTGAGCCACACTTCCCATCTGACCCCCAGCACTGCCAACCAACACTCAAGACTACTTACCTGGGAAACTGATCAAGAGTTTAATAAAGCATCCCTTTATTACCCCAACAGAGTGGGCAGAGCATCAGATAAGCATGAGATACTATACACACAAATACTTACCCAGCAGCCTGAAAGATTAACAGTTCTTCATTTCTCTCCTGATATGAAGCACTGCTTGTAATTACTCTACAGATGGGAAGAAAATTCTCGACCTCTACTGCCTAAACTTCTCCAGTAAAACTCCTATCAAAAACCTCTTCCCTGTGGGTTTTAAAAAGTGGCTGAAATCAACCTCTCTCATCCAAACCTGCATGAAATGTCTTTGAAGATTGTTTCTGAGTTCATTTCTTAAATGTATATACATTTTTCATTCTACTCCTAACTATACTTCTGCTTTCTCTGAGGTAAAAATAAAATTCCCCTCAAACACTCTAGTAAAATTGAGGATCTGGAAGTAAGGGCCATGTTCACGCTGAGGCCTCTGGAACCTGCAAGAACACTGTGCCTTCATTCATGCCCTGGCCTCCCTCTAGCAGCGCCAGACCTAAGCTTTCAGCAACAGGTCCAAGGACTTCAGTGAATAATAGGAAATTATAAAGTACAACGGGCTCTCAATTCAGATGCATTCTGCAACCACTTCATCCTCAAAGCGCTCCCACAGGGAGGTAGCAGTGTATCGGTCTTAGATTATCATGCTGAAGCACATGGTGATGAAGCAGAAAGGCTGAGATCTGAACCCAGTAGCTTTCCCAGAGCCTACCCTCTTAGTATAGTCTCCCTGAGATAAACTCCTTTTTAACTGACTAATCTCTCTGAACAGTATTAAAAGTGAGATTCTAAGCATACCTCTCTCTTTAACCACTCTCTTTAACCTGTTACTCATTTCTAATAATGAATTCCTGCTTATTTCGGCCTCAAAGTCTTCCTAAAGACACTCCTTGATGCCTTTGTAGCATCTAACATTTGTACCTTTCTCAGTGAATATAGTTAATTGATTTTTTTAAGTCAAAAAACTGATTTTTTTAAGTCCACTCCAGTAAGGAGCAAGGAAAAAAAACAGTGTCTTGGATTAAATTGTTTTAAGGAGAAATATATGATGAGTAACAACAGGCTGGGTGTGGCATGATACCACTCTGCTTTTCCCCCTGAAGATAAGACAGCAATCCCAGGGCCTGTCAGTGGTGAAGCAGAAAGAGCACCAGGCTGGGAGTGACAGAGGTTTGTGGTCATGCTGATACGTGTGGGTAGACCTGGGGCAAAAGTTCTAATTGTTCAGGCCTCCACAGCATGTGAAAAATAAAGAGTCCGTTCCAGCGCTAGCACTCTTACGGGTTACAGGCCCACACACTCT
>SJYC01012767.1:0-16654 GCA_006408675.1 Madoqua kirkii | reverse complement strand
ATAGCAAAAAGGAATCAATTATATCTAGACTCAAATGACAGGCTACGAATGACCACTCAGGGCTCTCACGACTACACTTCTCTTCTAACATCAGTAGTGCAGACACAGAAAGGCTGAAATACCAACCCTGCCAACCTCTTCATTCAACCAACACAGCTTATCTTCTGAATAAACTGCTAATGGTAAGGATGCTCTTTTTATAAAAATCAAATCATAATGCTAAAGATATAAAACTATTAACAAACTACTGAAATGTTTATCAGGTGTTTATATTAAAGGCTTAGCCACTGAAGAGGAAAGGAAAATAATCTCTCCAGCCTGTAAATATCAAGGAGTTATATAAAAAGCCTTTTCTTTTCCAAAGCACTTGGAAACAAATCAAGATATTTCCAAGGATTTTGTCTTCTGTTTCTATGGACTTATTTAATGCATTTTCACATGTTAATACTTCCCTCTTTTCCCCATGACAGCTAAATTTCAGATGCTTTCTTAGCATCAGAATATGCCTCCCTTTAGCAGAGCTTTAAGGATTACAAATCTTTCAAGTCAGCCTCAGACACATTCCATGGCGGGCAGATCCTGTATAAATTGCACTGTCCCACACAAAGGAAACAAAAAAGAAAATCCTGTCTACGAGAGGAAGTGAGACTTTCTTCCTTCCTTTTAAATGACAACTTTTTCTTACATCTAAAGGTTTAAAAACTCTAAGTAAGCAAGAAGAAAACTAAAGGAACCATTGAGCATCCCATCCCACCATCCAGAGACAAGCTCTGATAACAGGCTAGCAGAGTCCTTTTCATGTTCACTTTCTACCAATGAAAGTGTGCTATTCTGCCATTTAAGATGTGCTTTTTTTGACTTAAAAGACTGAAACTATTTCCCACAGAATTATACAATATCCTGCAAGATCCCGCTTAATGACTGCCAAGTATTCCAGGAGCAGCGGCACCATGCCGTAGTTAATCAAGCGTCACTGCTGGACTCCTGGGAGGCCCTTGGCCGCTCCTTCCTGCGGCACGCTCTCCACGCCCCCCATCCTCCTCCAGCGCCACCCCAGGGCCGCCCCTGACTCTCCCGTATCTACTTGGGGACAGAAGCCTGAGGTCCCCCACTGCGTGCTCTGCGGGGTCAACACCAACCTGACAGCACGGAGAGGCGGCCAGGATGTCGTAGGTGTACATGGTGCCCAGCTGGTGCCAGCTGCCGTCCCACCGCGACTTACACTTGATGCAGATGATCTTGTGAACACCTTCCAGGCAGTCCACGCACACCGCATACAGGTGCATGAGCCTCCCTGTGCACAGAAGACACGAGGCTGAGAGCAGCTGGCAAAGAAGCCACCTTTGGTCACCAAAGGGGATTAAAACAATCGCTTATTTATCAGTTATAAGCTAACACTTTTTCATCTGAACAAATATAAAAGGAAAATAGATGATACATATCATATATCCCCAGGCTGTCCTTTTAGAATAATGACGGATTACCAACTACTGTCAATGAAACACATACTTTAAGTTCAAGTTTATTAAACACTGGCTTCAATTCACTTTCCTGCAAAGTGCCGCCAGGTTTACAATATGTATACCCAAACTCACGTGACCAAGCCACAGAGGCTCGTAACCAACCTGGAATCATGCAGGGCTTTCTGCTCAGCGGTCTACTGTGGAATATAGAGGCTGAACCAGCAATGCCGGTCTGTGCTCAGGGGCTCTCATCATCCCCTCATAAAAAGCCCAGAGTCTGTCTTAGTATCGATAGCCCAGAATTATGCCACAACCAAAATTACTATGTTAACTGTTCTTGCCTCCAAAATTGCTCAGCCATCACCACATCCAATTTAGGAACCAGAATTGTATCTTACTTGTGTTTTTTTTCCGAAAGCAGTCTGATGTCGTGTTATTTACTAGGTTCTTGAAAGTCACAAGCTCATCCCTCTACTATTTATCGATATCTAATGCTTATAAAGGAAAGATATCACCCTAGTTTATATGGAAGGGTTTAGGTTCAAATCAGGAAGAGTTAGAATGTCCAGTATCAGGCAACAGGTAGCAGCAGTAATGTGCTCTCTACTGGGGATCAGGGTCCACTGTGCTAAAAACTGCCATCAGCAGGACGCATACTCCTACGCGGCTTCTTATTCAGAATGTGCTGCCCACTGCCGTCTTTTCAGTGGTTAAGGGTCAACCTGCTCCTTACCCACTGGAAAGGGATATACAGTACTTATAAGGAAAACTTTCATTTCAGTTCCTTTCAAGACTCTCTCCACTTCTGTGAGAACTATGCCTTCCTTGAAGGTGCAATGTCTAGCACAATATCTGGAACATGGAAAGCACTCCGTAATTGCATGTTGCATGAACGGATAGAGTATGTTAACAGCCAAAGACGTTTTAACCTTGGGGGCCTCTGCCAAAAATGGGATGGGTGACAACAGTTTCTTGCAATACTGCCCACCTTTGCTCTGCAGTGTTCTGAAAATAAAACGATTTCACATGCCATCCCCACTCAGAGTGGCCTAGGGCATTTCAGGATGTCAATTCAGTATCCAGCTGCCACTGGAAAAGGCTTCATTTGCAGTCTCCCTCCTAGACTTACTCACTGCAGTTCTCCAACACTCAAAGACGCCCAGGGGCTGGCTGGGGCAGGGACAGATGGAGAAGTCACATGTTGGTAGCAATAGCCACTATAATGAAGTTGACAGCGAGCCTCCCTGAGTGCTTACCCAGGACTTGGCACTGTGCTTGGAGGCTATGTGACTCACTTTACTTAACCTCACGACAACTCTATAATGTAGGCATTATTGTTATTCCCACTTCAGATAGGAGGAAGTAAAACTTACTAGAGCTGAAGTAGCTTGCTCACGTTCAAAAAGATAGTAAGTAGCAAAGTCCAGACTTAAATTTCTATCTGACTCTTAACCTCCACTCTGCATCATGGGAATTCCTGGCCTGGACTGAGTCTCTGGATTTGTTTCAGTTACTATTTACACGTTGTCCTAAGTACTGGGAATTTAAAATTTCTAAATCTATTCTAGGATTGTGAATGCAAACAAATAGTAGATTTCTGTGGTTCTAAGTGGTAAAGAAGCACCAAAAGAAATTCTTAATTCATCTCTCTCAGTAAATTAATAAATTATTAAACCTTAATAAATGATCACAACCAAGCAAAAGCATCTTCGTCTGGAAAAGTCAGGGAAGAGGAGCTGGAAGCCGGGGAAGACAGTGAGGGGGACAGGGCCCCAGGGCAAGGGCGTGACAAGCCACAGAGTCCACCATGGAAATAATACAATATTTCAGGAGTGTATCACCAACTGCAGCCTGGAATCTTATGGCCTAGAATGGGCCTTTCTACTGGAACTGAAAATGCTTTAAGGAATACATGGTTGAAACTCTGGAATGGAAGAAATGATTGACACTGGCTTGTTATAAAAAAAATTGCACGGACTTCTCTTAGATGTGGCAATGAAAACACACACATGCCAAGGCCCCACTTGTGGCACTGACTTGCCAGGTACTGATAAAACACCCAGATCCTCAGATTTTTATTATCAACAATCAAACTGCTCAAGACCTTTGTAGCACACACCTAATGCATGCATTATCTGTGGATGTATATGTCCTTCAGGTGTGTACACACACAGATTTTTCAGGCTATCTAATTTTTACCCTTCTCATCCACTCTCTGATGGGTATCCAAGATTAGTCCTGGGCTCGGTCATATACTCCTGCTTTTCCTTCTCTTTTCTCCCCATTCAAGAACTCTTCTATTCTTTTAGCCACTAACATTATAAATAAGCTTCAGTGTTCATCTTAGATGTTTATTTCTCACAGCACTTGTGAGAGACATCTCCACACAAAAGTCCCAGCATCTCTTCAAACCCAATACACCCAAATGCCTCATCTTCCTTCGCCTATGGCCTGGTCCCTTCCCCAACTTTCTCCACTCCTGTTCATGATAACACCATTTACTTTGTCTAGACTAAGAATGAGCCAACAAGGATACATCTTTACCCTCCACAGTCAAGCTGTCTCCAAAGCTGTAATCTTCCCTTTAACACAATCTCTCACAGCTATTCTCACCTTTCACTCTCCCCTGTCACTACTCAGCTGGTCCCTTTTCTCCTTGCATCTGAATGGAGATTTAAGTTACAACTGCATCGCTTCCACCCCTTGCAAACAATTTTTCTCCCAAGAAACCACTGGCTTAAAAAAACAAAATTGCTGAATTCTTCAATTCATCAACATGGCAAAGCTCTTTGTTATGGCTTGAAAGGCCATCTGTAATCTGTTCTCCACATACTTTACTCATTTTCCACTCGAGAACCTCTGCTCCAGCCAAATGGTTCTCTCAATTCTCTGTCTCCTGATCTTTTTATGAACCACCATCCCTTTGCTCACATTATTCCTTATCAACAAACACCTGATGTAGTTGTTAGACCCTGAGTTCATCAAAGTCCACCGCACCTCCTGATATCTGTCTTCACACTGACTCCTTTGACTATCCAGGTCAAAGTGCCCTTTTCCTCCTTGGAAATGATAAGATGCTGCTTTACGTACGTAATAGCCAGCTAATACCAGTTACAGAGGTGAGACTAGGGCCTGAGGCCTGGTAAACTTAGTTACATTTTTATAAATGCACCGTGCATCCTAAGATTATAGATTGATGAGAAACAAGAACTGACAGTACCCAGTACAAGTATGCAAGGTGTAAGTCTGGTTGGTTGGTGAACTGATTAAATGAAAGGAATTTGTCCATCATGAATAGAAAAAGGACAGCTCTCCTCTCTTGTACCCTGTACCCTTGTACCCTCATTCATTTTCATAAAGAATCATTTCATGACTGGAGATGTTTCCATCTTCTTTCCTCTATAATTATCCCCACACAGTAGAAAGATCATGTAACAAAATACAAATTCCATCTTCCATGAAACAATGACATACTTGTAATTGTGAACCAAAATATGAGGTCAGAAATAAGATGGAGAAATAGTAAATGGTGCAGCTCTGAAACTGGACAAAAAGCACAGGGGAGGCTTAGATGAAGTGCTAAAAGAGAAAGAGTAACTTATTACTAAATAGCCACACATTCTATACAACTTTCATCAAGAAGCAGAGTCTATTAAATGATCCCCTGAATTTGGGATAGCCTGACACTTATTTTGAAGAACAGAATGTGACTGAAATGAGTTACTCAGTCCTAAGCTTAAGTCTCAAGAGAGAAGGGCCATGCAGCTCCATTCTCACCATCTTTACTGCCATCCTGAAAACAGCATGTGAAAAAGCCCCGGCTAGTCTATTGGCACATGAAAGGATGTATAAACAGGGATAAGCCGTTCTAGCCAAGGCTCCTAAGGCCAACCAGTCTGCCAACTGTGAGACGTGTAGGATGCCATCCTAACCAACCAACTCATAGAACTAAGAAATTATGAATCATCACTGTTTCACACCACTGAGATTCAGAGTGGTCTGCCCAATAACAAAGGCTAAAAGACACAGAGGAGTAGGTGAAATTCCAGAAAACAAGACCAAATTCAGCTCACTTTCCCTGCTGAGAAAAATAAAAAAATAGAAATAGCATCCACGAAATAAGAACAGGATGCTATTAAAAAGAACTTTAGGAAATTATAACACAGAACAGAAAACCTTAAACTCAGTAAAAATATTGGAATATAAAATCATAGAAATCTTCCAGAGAAAAGAATGATAAAAAGATGAACAACATGACCAAAAACATACATAATGAAGCATCTCCTCCACCTCAAAGAAAAAAAAAAAGATCAGTCTAAGAGGTCCAACATCTGATTAACTGTTTTAGTTTAAAAAAAAAAAAAAAGGGAAGAAAACAAAAATGGGAGTAAATCATCAAAGAAATAAATCAGAAGAAAATTTCCCCAAACTGAAGACTCTAAGTTTACAAAATCTTAAAGCTAAGAAAGCATCTTGCACAACGAATGGAAAAAGAAACTCACATCATGGTGAAACTTCAGAATACTAGAAAGAGAAAATCTAAAAACCTCTGGAGGATAGGAAGGGGGGGATAAAGGAACAGGAGTAAGAATAATATTAGATTTCTCAGTAGCAACATGGGAAGACAGGAGTCAGTGAAGAAAAGCCTTCAAAATTCCAAAGGGAAAATAATTATAACTTGGAAGACTATACCCAGCCAACTACCAATCAAGTGTGAAGACAGAATCAAGATATTATCAGACTTTCAACATCTCAAAACATCTATTCCCAAGCCTCCTTTCTCAGAAAGCTCCTAAAGAATGCTTCTCAACAAACAGGAAATTAACCAAGAATAAAAAAGAAAGTATGAGATCAAGGAAGCGGAAGATAAAAAATAGGAAAGAGATGGAATTTCCTAGGACACCTAAGCAGTACAGCTAGGCAGTATTTAAGTGCACCAGGATAGACAGGAGCAGGAAGGTGAAAGTGTCCACAAAAAAATTTCTAGAAAAAAATTCATAAAATGTTTGACAGGTATGTGGAAATGTTTTTGAAAGTGGTTTGTAGAGTCGCTAGAGAGTTAGAACTACCAACCAAAGCTTCAATAAAGGTTAAGCAATTATTAACTCTGATAAAAACAAAAGGTGTCCTGGAACACATGACTCTCTATACAGGAAATATATCTATACTTGCTGGCTTAGGAGTAAATATTTACATACTCATAGTAGCAAAACCATTATGGATCCAACTAAGAACTGTGATATATTCAACTAAGAATTCTGATGCATTATCCTGAGAGAAAGGGAAAGATACAAGAAAGCATAAATCATCATCCACCTTAAAAGTAAATCAATATTTTACTTCTCTGGTGGGTAAAGAATCTACCTGCCAATATGGAGACACAGATTTGATCCCTGGTCCAGAAGACCCCACATAATGCAGAGCAACTAAGCCCGTGAGCCCAACTTTTGAGCCTGTGCTCTAGAGTGGGGAGCTGAAACTACTGAGCCCAAAGGTCGTAACTACTGAAGAGCCCTGGAGCCCAGGCTCCACATTAAGAGAAGCCACCACAAGAAGCCCACCCACAGCAACTACAGACTAGCCCCGGCTCACAGCAGCCAGAGAAAAGCCTGTGCAGCAATGAGGACCCAACAGAGCCAAAAAATTTTTTTAATTTTTAAAGGTAAATCAGGAAGTAATACCTAAAATTGGAGAATGAAGTTCACAGTTTTAAAATTACAATGGTAAAAATCTCAAGTTAGTTAAGATTTGAGAGTGTCTCTGAGAAGTGAGACAGCAGAGACTGCTAGGAAGAAGTGGGGATACATCCTTACTATACACTTCCCCAGCACCGTTTTAAAGTTATGAACAGCTTATATGTCATATACCCATATTTATATAAGTTCAATAGTTTTACATGAATTGACAGAGTTCTCTGCCAACTGACCCCGTCATTCATTTCTCGGCTGAAATGCTCGTCTCTGTATGTTATCCAAAGCACTGATAAGCTCCCCACCTCTTACTCTCGCATGTGTGGGCTTAGTTGCTCAGTCATCGCTGACTTTTTGTGACCCCATGTACTGCAACCTGCCAGGCTCCTGTGTCCACAGGGATTCTCCAGGCAAGAATACTGGAGTGGGTTGCCATGGCCTCCTCCAGGTGATCGTCCCAACCCAGGAATCAAACCCAGGTCTTCAGCATTGCAGGTAGATTCTTTACCTTCTGAGCCAGCAAGGAAGCCCAAGAATACTGGAGTGGGTAGCCTATCCCTCCTCCAGAGGATCTTCCCAACCCCAGGAATCAAATCAGGGTCTCCTGCACTGCAGGCAGGTTCTTTACCAGCTGAGCTACCAGGGAAGCCACTCCTCACTACCAGAATAATATCTGACTTTTCCTTTCGCTTCGATCAAGAAAGTCCACCTTTCACAAATTTTAAGATTAATTCAATTAATCTAAAAACTCACTGACATCTCTGACTCTCCTTTTCCTTTACTGTGTTATGTTTACAAGGATCAAAGAGAATATACTATAACTTCCTGAGTATAGATTAACATAGATTTCAAAGGCAACTATTTTATAGCAAGTAAAACATTTTTATGCAATTCCTTCTCTTTCTTCCCAATTACTAAACACTACACATCCGAATCCTCTCTTCAAATTAAAGCAAGACAAAAACATAAAATTACCCACCAGGACCACTGTATACTTGGTATAGTGTGACATCAGAGTGAAGGATACCGCCTCCACCACCTCACTGGGCAAAGCTGAAATATTCAAATGTTAGCTAGCTCCTGACTAAAACAAAAACACACCAGCAGTTTAAATGAAGCCCGAACACAGCCATCCCTTCTCGTTGGCTTTTCACTTCTCACACACAGAAAACCGGCAAGGTGAGTGAACACCTGTACCTTGAAGGTGACAGGGAACATCGTATTCGATCTCATCGTGTCTTGAGGGGCTTAAGAACAGAGTTCCGTCCACCAGCGGGAACTGCTCGAACACCGGGAGCGCCCGGTGGCACAGGGCGCAGTTCACCACGTTCCTGTGGCTGGCGCTCAGGGCTGCCAGGATGAACTTGCGCAGGTCCTCGCCCTGGCCCATCTGGGCATCGTCCTCCATCCGCACGTGGAAAGTGTTCAGCTTGTGCCGGGGGATGTGAGTCAGGAGCTCGGACAGGTCCAGGCGCCGAAGGAACTGCACGGGCGCATCAAAGTGGCCCCCTCTATGAACCGACAACCCCGCTGGACTGTAGTCAAAGTGGGCGTTTCGGAACACATGGCCCCCGGCCAGGGCCTTTTTGTGAGGCTCCAGGTGGATGGCGTTCTTGAGGAACTCCCCGAGGTACCTGGAGGAGCGGGGGCCGCTGAAGTGGGCGGGGGAGAGGATGGAGTAGCCGGTGGGCGGGGACTGGCCCGGGGAGCCGCAGGGCGAGCGCGCCCGTAGACTGCCGCGCCGGCCCCGGCGCCGCCCTTCTCCTGCGAGTTCTGCCGGTCCATGGAGTGCCGGCGGGGCAGGTCGTGGCTCAGGCCTTTCTGGGGCTTGGAGGGCGGCCGGCACTTCTTGGCCTCCTCCACCGCCTCGCCGGGGGGCCTCCCGGTGTTCTTCTCCGACCCCGACTTCTTCTTCTTCTCATCCTGCATCCGCTTTACCTGGTACCAGTCCGTGTCCTTCTTCAGGTGGCCCTGGCCGCAGCGGCAGGAGCAGAAGCGGAAGGCCAGGTCGTAGCCCTTCTTGGTCCACATGTTCTGGCGGCACTGCTTCTCGTTCCAGCTCCGGGCCCGGCCGATGCAGTTGAACTGCACCAGGATGCTGCTCTCCCACTCGTAGAAGCACTGCAGGTGCATCCAGGTGCTGTGCGGGCAGTGCTCGTTGTTGCACACCACCTTCTGGTAGTCGTCTTTCTCCAGGTCCACCGGCCTCCCGAAGCTGCAGATCAGGGGCGTTGCACAAGGGGCTTCTGGGGAGAAGCACAGAGAGATTGATTCAGCTGGCGCACTATGCGATTCCAGCTGGCGCACTATGCGATTCCAGCCGACGCCAAGACTGAGATCAAAGCTCACTCACCATCCCGCCTGAGCCCTTTCACGCCAAAGGTACAGCACGCTTCTGGTGTGGGGATTCCCACACTGGAATAACACCAGACGGGGTTAGAAAACATTCACCGCTTTCTTTTGGTGGGATGTTGTGCCAAGGGAATGTATTCTGTGATATTTGTTATCAGCTGAAAAAACCATTAAGCTTCAAAAAGCCCAAATCCTTCACAGTGCAATTAGCTGTACATCAGTACTTGCAACAGTATAGTATGAGGTCTTCCTGAGACATGAGTGTAATGACAGGCAGTTTCAGAGTTTTATTAAAAATGAATCACTCTGCTGAACTATAAAATATGATGCAGCTAGGGAACCAACAAGAGGGCTTCCCTGGTGGCTCAACTGTAAAGAATCTTCGGGCAAGCAGGAGATGTGGGTTCCACCCCTGGGTCGGGAAGATCCCTTGGAGGAGGACATGGCAACCCACTGCAGTATTCTTGCCTGGAAAATCCCATGGACAGGGGAGCCTGGTGGGCTACAGTTCATAAAGTCGCAAAGAGTTGGACACGACTTAGCAACTAAATAACAAGAACAACTGAACCAACAAGTTCAGATGGTAGTTCCAAAGGGGCTCTCAAACCTTTTCTCATAGGGTTGGGTAATCTTGAAAACAGACTTGTCTCATCCCCAGCATTCTAGAATGGTCTGATACCTAATGGTGGGATGTTTGATTAAACTAATTGTTGGTCTTCATGCCAGTTCATAAAGAAAAAAAAAAAATTCTCCTTAAGCCATGAGGACAGCAAGCAGGAACACCAAGGTATCTCTACCCACAGGGTGTACAAAAGGCCAAGCAGGTTCCCAGAAGGGAGGTAAAACTTGGTAACACCGAGTAGACCCCATTTCTTAAGAAGTAAATAAGATTTATGAACATTTGGAAGCTGTGCAGTTTCCCTAAACCTTCCCAGCATCCCCGCTGCCCACTGATGACAAGTATGACATGCCACCAAACGAAGGGATGCCAGTGATGGGGCCCAAAAAGCCATGGGCCTCTATGGTACAATCATCCCCTTCAGCGTGGGATTCCAGGAACTCGGCAAAATGGCCCAAACTGACTTATCCCCCTCCGCGCTTACCATGGCTTCCCCATCTACCTCCTGGGAGTCACAACACTCCATCTTCACTTGTTCAAACCCCAAGGGCCCAGTGTAGCAATCTGCAGCATGAACTCTTCAGCCGGACTGCCTGGGTGAGAACTCCAGCAGTACCACCGATGAGCTGTGTGCTCGCGGACAGGCTACTACTTCTCTTTGTCTCAGCTTCCTCTGCATAAAATGCAGGTGTCAACTGAACAGACCTTATATGGTTCTTAAAAGGATGAAATATATGGATACACAAGATGGTGCTCAGAGCAGAGCCGGGCATGCAATAAACCACCTCCGCTTCCTCCCATTCTTCAAGGCCCACCTCTAGACACCAGGACTCCGCTCTTTCCTTGCATCCTGATCTCCCCACTCCCAGGAAGGTTCTGATCTGAACCTTATCTGAGTCCACACTGTGGTCTCATCAGGAGATGACTTAGGTGAGGATGTCTATTACACTTATCTGATTTCCTGGCACCACTGGGCTCAGGTCTTGCACACATCCAGTGCTGCATAAAGGCTCACTAAAAAGACACTGGCACATGAAACCCACACATCATAAGCAGAGCAGAAGGAAGAGAGAAGGCTGTGATCCTAGCATAAAGACTAGGGTAGGGAAGCACACTGAAAAGAAGAGTGGTGTATGCACTGGGTGAATTAACTGTCGTCACCTAGGCTCCAGGTGACATTTTAAAACATAGTATTTCAAAATGTTAATTAGTCAATTAAAGTTCAGTGGCTTTTATTGTCAATCCTGCAGAGGAACAGCTTCGAAGGGAGCGACTCTGAAATGTACCAGCAAAAACCTAAATGATATTAACCCAGGACTAAGGAAATCAGATTTAAAAATGACCCAGGAGTACCTCTGCATTCATAATATCCAAAACTTTAAATTTAAAATGTCGAGATTGACTTGATGTTCCTTTTAAAAGTATTTTTCACATTAAAGAAAGGTAGACTAGAAGGGGAAAAATTATTCTTACATCTTTTCTAAGTTCCAAATGCATATCATCCAATCAATCCTGAGCACTTCCTACATATCATGTCTTTAGACTTGGAAAGATTGGCAAGCCATGGTAAGAGCTCTAAAGATGCTCATGCCTGGACCGTGTGCACAGAGGAGGGAACACAGCTCCACATCCCTGTGCCTCTAACACCGTCTGTCTTCATCACAGCCATTCTCACCTGTTTCTCCAGGTGGGACTCCACAACAAAGTGTCTCCATTCCAACCTGCCAGCTCGGCAGGTTCACATGGCAGCCACTTTGATGAGCCTTATTGTCAGACCTCAAAAACATATATAAAGCCAAGTGTATGCATGCTAAGACATTTCAGTCATGTCCAACTCTCTGCAACCCTATGGACTGTAGCCCACTAGGCTGCTCTGTCCATGGGATTCTCTGGGCAAGAATACTGGAATGGGGTTGCCATTTCCTTCTCCAAGAGATCTTCCCGACCCAGGGATCGAATCCAGCTATCGTGTGTCTCTTGCATTGGCAGGCAGGTTCATTACCACTAGCGCCACCTGGGAAGCGCTAAATATAGCATTAACACGTATGCCTGCGTGCGAAGATATAAAGCCAGGGCTTAACACCAAACATATGCAACAGACACCTTGCCCTGTTACATACCTCCAGCCTTAGGGCGAGGCTCTGAGGAACAGGGTGAGGAATAGGGGAACCTTGGGAAAGGGCCTCTGACAAACCTTTTATATCTACACAGCCTTCTTTTCCTTCCCCTCTTTTCTTTTTCTTACACAGGCTTCTAGTGAAGCTATGGAGGGCTTGCCTTTCTGCTCAAAGACACGACTTCCTTCAGGATTTGTTTGGAAAGGGAGCTGGGAAGAATGAAAGGGGTGTGGGCGCCAGTTCCAGCACTGACCTGTTTGACTTGGAGCAGTTTCCTCATCTGTAAAGTAAGGCTGCATATGCTTGCGCGCACTCACCTCAAATGCAGGTGGAGGTGCTTCGTGACAGTAAAGTTCCATAAAAACTCTTCTAAATGTAGTGCTCCCCACTAAATGCAAGCTGCTCCAAGACATTTAGAAAGTAAGTCAATAAATGAATAATGCTATGCCTGTTTTTCAGTTTCCTAAGTTTTGCAATTTACTGAAACATATAGCAAATGTTCTTTTAACTGTAAAAAAACAGCACTAGTGGCATTCAAATATCACACCTATAACAAAATTTGCCACATTATAGAATGTATTTGATTATTTCCTGAAAGCTACTTCTAAATTTAGAAAATTCCTAGCTATTAAGAATAGTAGTCCCACAAAGGTATAAACGAGGGGAAGTGAGGAGAAGGGAACCCTCACTTCAGTGAGGGCCTCTGTTACGCACAACCCTCGGGACTTTAGTCTGAGCTGTGTTGCCTAACAAGCAAAATGAGAAAAGGTTCCTTCATATGAAGACAGTATGGTTTTAAAAAACATATAGGAACTCTCCAGTACATGTTTTTATGGCTTCACCATCAAATATCTCATACTTAGTTTCTATTTTTCCCTGCCCAAGTGAAAATAATCAGGGCTCACCTCATTCTGCTCCCTGATAGCTCAGTTGGTAAAGAATTCGCTTGCAATGCAGGAGACCCCAGTTTGACTCCTGGGTCGGGTAGATCCCCTGGAGAAGGGATAAGCTACCCACTCCATTATTCTTGGGCTTCCCTTGTGGCTCAGCTGGTAAATAAACAGCCTGCAACCAATGCAGGAGACCTAGGTTCGATCCCTGGGTTGGCAGATCCCCTGGAGAAGGGAAAGGCTACCCACTCCAGTATTCTGGCCTGGAGTCGGACACGACTGAGCGACTTTCACTTCTACTTTCACCCCATTCTCAAGCCGTTTCCAGCCTGGACAATAAGATAAAGAGGCTGACGTCACTTGGGCAACATCTGTCCCTCTCCTGTCATCCTGTATCCTTCCTCCCACCTCAGGCCTTGGTGTCCCCCTCCCCAACTCCACCCCTGGCCCTTAATGAAAGGGAAGGACCTGACAGCGGCCATTTACACTACCTGCCCAACCAACCCAAAACTCTTGATGATAAACTCATTCACACTGACAGGAACCCCCAAACCAGACACTGCTGTTGTCAGCTTCTTAACTGTGAAATTAACTGTTCTCACAGCTCTTAAAATAATTTCAAGCATCACAGGCAGGTGGGGAGTTTGGCGTGATAGAGAGGCTCCTGAAGTCATGTGAGGCTTTCTAGACAAAGCCTAAGGTAGGGACTCGGTTACATTCATCCTTGCAAACCCACTATGGTAAAAACTGTGTCACGCATCTAATGAATATCTCAGGGAAGGCAACTAGGGTCCAGTCAGATTTAGGAGGCTGCAGTGATGGAGTGCTGGAGGAGGAAAGGCAGGGCAAGGTGGCTCCCAGAGAGCCCAGCCCCCTGTCTAGCAGTCTCTGCAGGCCTTCGAGACTCAGCCAGGAGCCCCTCTCGGGCAGCGCCTGGCCCTCACACTCACTTCCTCAAACTTACCACGATCTATTCTACCTTCCTTCAGCATCCAGGTACCAAATGCAAACTTTAATGTTTCTGAACAACTGTTTAACGATACAGCTCTGTTCCATACAATAATTCCTCTTAGTGGGAGCACACTCTCCTGTCTGAAGAGCAAGTTCCCCTGGGGGGAACAACTCTTCTGACCTGAGGATGCTCATCTATCTCCAAGCTTCCTGAGGGGCTGGAGCATGGTTATTGAGGATATGGACTCTGGAGCCAGCCAACCAGCCTGGATTGACTTGCAGCTCTTAACTTAGCAGTTTTAAGACCTCTGACTAGTCACTTCAACCTCCCTGGGCTTCTTTCTTCTCACCTGTAAAATGGCAGCAACAAGAGTGAGCACCTACCTCAAAGGGTTGCCATGAATATCAAAGGAGTTATTAAGGCAGTTTAAATGGTGCCCGGCCCATAATGAGCCCATTTAAATACATGCAATTATTATTAAAAGCCCTATCACTTTATATTACTTGATGTAGAAACAAAAGGACCTCATTTAGAGCAAAGCTACAACCAGGAAGTGACCATCCTCCTTTCTCCATCTGTAAGTAAGTGCAAAAATTAAGTGCTTTCCCCCTACAAACAAGGCAAGGTGGCATGCCTAAAATAAGTCACTAAATATGTACTGACAAGTTGTAAAGAAGTAGAAGGAAAATTCTGTTCTCCTAGCCCCTTAAAGATCTATTCAGTGTCAGCCAAGTACCTTGCTATATGTAGTTTTCAACCTAAAAAGATCTTTTCCAAGCCTGGGTAATAGGGATTCACAAAAAAGCATGGCTGCCTTTGATTCATGAGATGTGTTCCTAAAGAACTTACATAATTCAAGACTGATTATCTCAGAGTCTGCGGGCGGAGTATGGGGAATGCATCCTCGGAACACATAAATCTGCAGCTCAGCCGCTGTGCTGTGTTTCTGCTTTATTGCTGCTTTTTAATATCAGAATTGTCTCTAATATTTCTCAGTTGTACCTCATAAATTGACAGCATGGCATAGCACAGTGTTTTATCCTATTTCTGTTCCAAAGTTACAGATTTTCAGGATGTTTTCCAGCACGAGTATTATTAGCACAACTTGGTTACTCTGAATGCTGTCATAAAGGTTTGAGTTATAAGCTAATTTGAAAATAATAACACAAATGTCACTTAAATTCATGAAGAATATCTGTAAGCAACAAGAGTTCACATAATATTGCCAAGGGTTAGAAGGTATTTCTCTTAAAAAGAAAAGGATGTGACATTGCGTAACAAAGCAGTTTTACAATCCAATTGACCTGCTGGCTTTGAAAACATGAGATAGCCTGATGCATTTGGGGGAATGTGCCTGCCAAAACTTTGCACGTAACATGAAACTTTTATTATCATTTATGTATCATTAGTTGAAATCTGCATAATTCAATTTGCATACAATGGGATCACGTGATACTAGGAAATAAATTAGCAGACTGCCTTTTCTCCTGCCTATAGATTTAGATCTTGAGGGCACTGAATCACAGAGAACTACACAGCACCCTGGCATTTCATGCACCGCATGCACTCACTCTGAAGACTGGTCCATGAGCTCTCTGAACCAATCCAAATATCACAGGACACAGACAGAACTCCAGGTTAAGTACATGTGTATGTGCACGTGTGTCTGAATGTGTGCACATATATAACAACAGAGAGACTGCACAGCTATTAAACCATCCCACTGTTGAGACTCCAGAAAATTTACTTCATGTTATCCTCCAGTACTATAATCCAATTTTAAAGCATTTGCCTTGCTTCCCTGAAACACTAAAGAACCTGATTCTGATTATCTCTATCAATGGCCTTCCCTTTGCGTGCACAAATACTCCAAATACAACCATAATCAAAACTCCAAAATAATGTTTTTATATGTGATTGCCATTTACCACCTAAGTTATATAAGTACAGTGTCCCGAAAATGTTGGCTTACTCCTCTCTTGGTGCATCCAGAATGGTGCCTGAAGACCAAAGGCCACAGTGGAGTTGGGCCCTCCCCTTGCCTATGGATTCCCAAAGGCCTCAGCTGAAAAGACAAATGGTTTCACCTCCCCCAAGTCTGTCCAACAGGTAAAACATTCAGCTGCGTGATCAACTGGCAACAAGGGTCATCTGCAGACAAGACACCCATCAGAAAATATGCCCACGACTCACTGCTGTTTAATACCACCCAAACATTCTACTGAGAGAAACAATTTTTAGGAAAGATGTCATAGATGATGTCCACAGTCTTCTAGACCTGAGCTCCAGTGGGGTGGTCTAGCCTACAGTGTCTTATTAAACCAGTACAGGGATTCTTGTTATAAAGTGTAAATGCCTTTTAGATACATCGCGCCCTATTCACGTACTTATTCATACGCCAGGACCCTGGAGGCATCTGAGTGTCTCAGCCTTGCACCAGGTAAAAGCTATCTTTTAGTAAAGCCAGATGTCACAAGGCTGGTTACCTGGACCGCACTGTTTTATTCCCTGGACAGGCTGCTTTTAATGATGCATATGCATGCATGCTCAGTTGCTCAGTCGTGTCCGACT
>SJYC01012765.1:0-13466 GCA_006408675.1 Madoqua kirkii | reverse complement strand
TTATACTCCATATAAATTCTAATCAGTATTTCCAAATCTGTCAAGAGAAAAAATTTCAAATTAATTCTTCAAAAACTTTTCCAATTCATCTTTAGATCACACACCTCATGGAACACTAAAAAATAAATTATGAGGAAAACTGATACAAAGTCAAAAATTTCAAATGTGAATATCTCAAAGAGAAGGCTTGTTTTTAATCAACCAAATCCCAACAAAAACAATTATTTTAAAAAACGCACCCATACATTTATATAAACACACCAACACAGATACATACCAAGTGTCATATGCCTGTAGAAGTTATCTTGTTAAAATCCATAATACAATTTGGTACATTCACAATTCTTTAATTTTATTTAAGATGTAAAATCTGAAAGGGAGGTAAGGAAACAACCCAAAGTGTTATGACCTACAGGAGGAAATGGCAACCCACTCCAGTATTCTTGCCTAGAGAATCCCATGGACAGAGGAGTTACAATTTGGTACATTCACAATTCTTTAATTTTATTTAAGATGTAAAATCTGAAAGGGAGGTAAGGAAACAACCCAAAGTGTTATGACCTACAGGAGGAAATGGCAACCCACTCCAGTATTCTTGCCTAGAGAATCCCATGGACAGAGGAGCCTGGCAGGCTATAGTCCATAGGGTCGCACAGCATCAGACACGACTGAAGCGACTTAGCACGCATGCACTCAAGTGTTATGAAAGTATCCCAGATGCTTTTACAACACAAACTACTCCACAGAAACCCAGAGGTTGGTAAAGAGCAGGGAGCACAAAGGCCTGAAGTGAGTGGACACAAACTAAAGAAGGCATGATTACAGACACAGGCACACCAGGCCAAAAGCAAGGCTCTGCTAACCAAATGGTTAAAACCACAGCACAGTTTGTGGTTATAATGAAACCTGGGGACAGATGATTCACAGATCACAACAAAACAATCCACAAGTCAGCTCTACTCAGGCTGGGAGAAAGCACCAGCCCCACAGCTTCAGCCTCCACAGGTCTTCCCCTCAGTGGGTCAGAAACCCTAGAAGAGCCCACTCAAGGAGGGCGCTCACCCTGAGACCAGCAGGTAAACACTGCAGATTCGTTGTGAAAACCCACCCAGCAAGAGCTGCCAGACCTGAACCTGCAGAGAAATGAAAGGCTCTCCCAAGGAAGCAGAATCAGCATTTTGGAAGAGCAACATTCACTGCAAGCTGTGGGGCAAAGCCCAGGTTGGCCCCGGTTCTTCCAACAAGTCAGAGCATGCATTCACCTCTAGGGGAAGCAGACACACAACCACATGACAACAGAAAACCAGAACACCAACTAGAAAACACCCAAAAACCCAAAGCATGACACAACCATGGGCTTTTTCAAATAGCAATACAGTTTTTTGCAAGGAGTTAGTCATACACAATATCATGTTATCCTGCTTTCCACAGATAAGAATAGTTGGCCTCAGAAAGCTCCATCAGCTTTGCAAAATGGCAAACCTCAAGCTAGGACCTGGGTCTCTCAAATCTCACATTCTTTAAAAAAAGCAGTGAGTCTGGGAATCTCCTGCAAGTCACAGACATTTGAGAAGCACAGGAAAGACTGGATCAGCGTGATGAACAGGCACAAATAAACTCTTGGTCCAGGTGAGTTCTGTGTTCTCACTTTCTGAACACAGAAATGTAATTTCAATGCAAGTGCCAGAATGAAAAAAGTGAGAACTTTCCTATAATTCAGCATTTAAGTTTATGATCAAAGGGAATTTACAGGTAACTTGGTCATAAGCGGCCTCAGTTTGTAGCAGAGGTGATAAGTAAATAGTAAGGTTTTATCTACAAGTTTCAAAGTCCTTGGAACTGGCTGGAATAAAAACTGCAGGGGACTTTAAGAATGTGCAGGAAACAACAGGTGTTGAGCAGCTCCCATGGACAGGAGTGGTCAGGGAGGAGGTAAAGGAGGGTGATGGGAACTATAACCAATCCTGCGAAACAAACCCTTGCAAATTAAATACATACAGAACCTCAGGAACCTCACAAACAGAAAGAAACAGAACCTCACAAACCTAACAGTGTTACTATGTGCTGACACCCAAATGAATTCAGTCACTACCCTGACACCAGGCCCGAACTGCTTTTCCTACAAGTAACTTTACAGACAACTTTCCCCACTCTCTCTTGTCTTTCTCTTAAGTTTCTATCTCTTTGTGGATTTTCTGGGATCATATAAATCTATAACATTTCTAACCAGCCAGGATGCTTCAAACAAGGTAGAAGATAAACAATAAGCCAGGAAAAATGTATGTCAAAAAGTATCCTGAATATACAAAGACCTTGTGCAGATCAATGCCCATTAGTTAAATGGACAAAAAACACAAACAGGAAAACACAAATGAACAGTATACACATAAAAAGACATTCACTCAGCTGGCAAGTCAGCAAATGGAAATGAACATTACAACGGGATGTGATTTTTCACCTATCTGATTGGCATAGGGGAAAGTGGTTATCAAACTCCCAATGGAGGAGTGTGGAGAATGGAGCACTCCATGCGGCGCCAGAGTCAGTGGAAAGAGGGGAACCCTTTCTGGACAGCAGTTTGGCAAGAGGCATCAAAGCCTTGAAAATCACATGCCTGGTGACCAGTGATTCACTTCTAGAACTTCGGCCTAAAGAAGATAATCGCATCCGATATGAACTGTGATCCATTAAGAACTGGAAGTATCCATGCAGGTGTCCTGTTTCAGCCATCCAAAGACCAGGAAGTCCTTCTATCATAAGAAGGATCAAATTAACATGAGCATACAATGTGCTTCCTTGGACAAATGTTTTCTTGTTTCACAAATTTAATTTCAGTTCAAGTACCAGAAAGATAAGCATGAGATTTTTTAAAAGTAATTTAAATGGCCCTATTGCTTTCTTGGGATTCCCCGGTGGCTCAGCAGTAAAGAATCTGCCTGCAATGCAGGAGGCCCGAGTTCGATCCCTGATCAGCAAGATCCCCTGGAGATGAGAATGGCCACCCACTCCAGTATTTTTGCCTGCTGCTAAGTCACTTCAGTCGTGTCCAACTCTTTGCGACCCCATAGACCGCAGCCTACCAGGCTCCCTGTCCCTGGGATTCTCCAGGCAAGAACACTGGAGTGGGTTGCCATTTCCTTCTCCGATGCAGGAAAGTGAAAAGTGAAAGTGAAGTCACTCAGTCGTGTCTGACTCTCAGCGACGCCATGGACTGTACCCCACCAGGCTCCTCCATCCACGGGATTTTCCAGGCAAGAGTACTGGAGTGGGGTGCCACTGCCTTCTCCTGTATTTTTGCCTAGGAAACCCATAGACAGAGGAGCCTAGCAGGCTAGAGTCCATGGGGTCTAAAAGAGTTGAACACAACTTAGTGACTAAGCAACAATAACAATGATTGCTTCCCCTAATGTTTTTATTCTAAATTTAAGCCCTCTACTTAAAAACTTGTTCATTATTCATACACAGGTTCCGTTCTACAGCCCCAACATAACTACCATCCAGGCATTTTACCTAATTTGCTACTAAACCACAACACATCATCAGCATTTGTAAAACTAAATGCTCAATACATATCATTAGAGGATTAACAATACTCCAACTTGTAAGCACTGCCCAGTAAGAACAGATCTGAGGAAGGGAAGTAGAAGAATTCTCCAAGTTGCCCTGTGTATCAGACATGCTCATTTCTGCCTCCACCACAGAAAAACGCTTCCTATCTTCCAATGCCGGCTCTCTCACGGCCTCTGGCAGCGCTGCGTCTGTTCGTAACAACCATTACCAAGCATCCCAGGTTCAGCCTCTCAGATTACAAACTGCACCTGCTGCCAATCAAAAATAGCCAGACCTTGATTCCCTCCATTGCCCGTTCCCTCCATTTCTGTCCAGACACTGAGGTCTGTCAGGCACAACAAGTAATGTGTCACTTTAACAAATTCTACAGTTCAACTAAATATTATAGTGATGTAACTGTCACATTCAGGAGTGCTCATTTAGAAACCTAAAGTAGTCTGTGATTTAGTTTCGATACTAGTGTCAAAACACTCCTGAGATGCTTTTATGATTTAAAGGGACACGATCTCAGGTATCAAACCCCTAGGAGAAACATCCATTTGAAATTTGATGAGTATATCTTCTTTACTTATAGGAGCAAGTTGATATCTTCCTAACTTTTGCCTAATTTACCCTCTCGGTTTATAACGGCATATGGCTTAAGGCCATCTATTTCTAATAAATTTCCAATAAAATGAAAAATAGAAATCCAGAATTATAGCACTATCTTTTCTAACTGCTATTATGGGGGGTGATACTGAACTTCAACAAGTTTTGAAGGAGTTCAGAGTCTGCCACTGTGGCCTAAAAATTATTCTAAGCTAAAGGCATTTGAGTTCCTGAAATCTCTGCCTAAAAACAGAGCCTCTCAAAACAACTCAATTGTCATAAACCCCCTTTCAAAAGCAACCTTAGAAGATTGACTTTTACCACCAGAAATAAGTCTCCACACCACACCTAAACACACACTGTCACAAAATGATCATCACCCATGTATTCTTTTAGGACCCACTGAGCTCTTCAAAAATTCATTTCTTTTCCTATAGGCGCCCTTTCTCCCTCTCCCCTACTCTTACTAAGAAGCCACTTGCTTTCCTAGAAGAACCCGTCTCCCCTCCCCATCTCTTATTAAGATAGTATATAAGACACAAATTCTAACCACCCTTTTGAGTCACATGTTTGTTTGTGAGTAAATCTGTCTTTCTCTTGCTACTCTGTCAGTTAATTAATTGTTAATTTGCAAGCCCCCAAATCATGAACCTAAGAGGGGAGAAGAAAAGTTTTTCCTCCTTGACAATTTAAATCAGCAAAGTATCAACATACTGCACTGTGCGTACATATGAGAGCCATGCAAACGTTCTTATTACTCTAAACAATGATAGGATTAACATTTAACACTTCCTTTTTAAGTTCTTCACTTTTCTTTAAACTTCCTCTTAAAATCTTTCTTGTTTCTAACCTTTACAATGCTTTCAAGTACTATCCTCCTAAGTATAATTTAGCAGAAATAATGTTTTTCTATCCACTTCTGATAAATCAGAACATACAATTAAGAATTAGAAATGCTAATTTTTTGCCAGTTTACAAAAGCCTCTCAAGTACAATTGAGCTAAAACATCCTGTTGATTAAATAAAGCAAACTACTATTTCACCAACCACTGAGAAATGGAAGCTTTCTGAAACACACAGACGTAAAAACACAGTCACTTTGTATAAAATAATGACATCTCCCTCACCAGACTTTATTGTTTTAAAACTGATTCGATGAAGATAAAAAATGAAATTACAAATATTATTAGTCCAACCTAGCACAGAGATAGACACTTTCTATCAAGGTATAAAAAATAAACCATAGCGACAACCCCTCCATCCAGAGGAAGCCCTTCAGCTCATATGGTACCCAGCCCTCCCTTGGCGTCAGGTTCTCTGAAATTCACCTCAATTAGCTAACCTCCCATGGTTAACAGAGCATCAGGATGCTGGTGCCCACAATTAAGACAGACTTTTCCTTGGGGCTGTCACACTTTCATCTTGCTGTGCAGAAAAGCAGTGTGTGCTGTGTGGCCACTACTTTACTAAAAAAAAAAAATCACAATCAACGGTCAGTGGCAGGCTGGACCACCAAACCATGATTAGCTGTAATAAAAGAAAGACTGCCGAAAGATACCCATGATGTTAAAATAAACAACTTTACAAGCTTGCCAACTGATGATTATTCCCCTTGCAGGCTCAACCAATCATGTCTTTGCTTATAAACCTCAAGGATGGTTCTGTAGTACTGGTGACAAAGCACCCAGATTTGACTGTCTGGACCCATTTCCTTTCCCCCACTGAACCTCACACCAGCCATGAACTACTACAGCAGCAACCAGAACTCAAGGCTCTTGCCCACCTCCCCCAAAACATCCTTCCTCTGCTTTCTGAGCTAAATGCTTCTTTTCCTGCAAGACTCAGCTCAAAGGTCCCCCTCTTGCAGAAAACAAACTCTTTCTTGTACTGGGCACCTATGATCATTATCCCTGATGTGTACATGTCTCTCTCCCAGTTTCCATGAGCCATGCAGATTCTGATGTCTCCATGTATAATTCAGTGTTATACTTCCAGTCATAGAGGACAGCAGGCCCAAAATAAATGTTTAGTAAATAAATGCATGAGCGCACAGATGAGCAAAATAGTGAATGAGCAAACAAACACAGGAGCTAATGAATGAACTTTCAAGCTGCTTCCTGGAGAGAGTAAAGGGTCTTTAATTAATAATATTAAGCCCCAGCTGATTCCCAAAGAACACCCGGAGCGCCTCACCTCCTCCGAATTACTCTTTACTTCTATGTGCTCAGTTCATTTGCCCATGTCCTCAGACACAAGCCCCAGCTTTAATCCAATACATGACCACCTCACAAGTTCCTGCTCCATATTCCATAGCTGCCTTTGTGTAGTACATGCAATAACCTACTCTCATTTTTCCATAAGGACTCCCAACTAAGCTGTAAGCCCCCAGGGCCCGATTCTTTTGTCCTTATAATCCCAGAGCCTAACACAGTACTCTGACACAGCGCCTAGCAGGCGCTCAATACATACTAGATGGATAAACGAAGGAATGAAGAAAGGAAGAGGAAACTATTTTCACAGTTTGCTTTTTACTTTTTTCTTTTGGTTAAATCCTCTGATTTTCCAGGTAAATTATGGAAAAAGAGAGATGATGAGGGAAGAATAGAAAATCATGTATAATCAATGCCTGAATAAAATCTGTATGACACCACAGTCTTTTTCTACATTAAGAAATCAGCTTATTGTCTCTCAGTGTCTGTTCTCAACAGAATAATTTAACAAGTTTTGTAACTAGATAAGGCTGAACAAATCACAAAACTTTTGACATTGTTAATAGTGTTCATATCTGCCAGGCCCTATGCCAAGATCTTTCACATATACCATTTTTCTTAATCTGCAAAAACACTCCAAAGGGTTGTGTTCAGAAAATGAAAGCTGAGAGAGGTTAGGTTACTTTGCCCTTAAGTTACGGCACCTCAGGTTACACCCAGGTCTGTTCAAACACCACGTTTTGACTAAAACTTACAAAAAATTCTAGGGCTTATATTTTAAGATTAGAATAACAGTGCAGCAAGAATTTCAAAAGCTTATGCTTGCATCTTCACTAATAATCGTGCATGCATGTTCAATCTCAGTCGTGTCTGACTCTTTGTGATCCCATGGACTATCACCAGTTAATAAGATACCATTTACCATTATTAGGTATTTTGTTGAATCCTTGTTGACCTGATGGCTAACCAGATCACAGGAGAAATAAATGCAGCCTTGCAAAATACCCCCAAGTATGGCAGCATCTGCTCCAGGCTCTGAATCTAAACAGGGCCTCCCTACTGTTGATACGTTTTGTATACCTTTAAAACAGTACAAACCAGAAACTGAAGAGGCCGTGGGGAAAGGGCACTCTGACCACAGTGAAGTTAAAATGGTACCACCTTTCCATATGGCAATCTCCAGGCATGTATTAAAAATCATAACAAAGTGCATACTCTTGGATATAGCAAGTCTACAGTTAATAGTTTATCTTAAAGAAGTAACTGAATAATGCTTAGAGATATACAAATAAGAACTTAAAGATCAAACAAGAGCAGAATGATCACTTTATCCAAGATATAGACACACAATGGTATATTATATGTAATCATTAAAAACAGTGATGTACCTGTACTTACTACTCTGCTGAAATGTCCACAGAAGCTCTACAGCTAACAGTTGTCATCCCCTCCCAGATCATTCCCTCTTCCTGGGGATACCCCATGTCCAATGACCAACCAATGTGTATGTGGGGGTGATGTGGGGTAGTTAGGGCCCCATCCACATGCCTCAAGGTAAGATAACTCATGAGGGCCAGCAGAGCTCCAGAGCTCCCTCTGCTCAGTCTTGCTTCCCTTACTCCCTGACCACTAATGATGCAAAGAGTACATTCAGTAAACATCTGGCAGGTAAATCTTTGTCTCAAAGACTATTTCCAGAATCTAGCACGAATGGCTAACCCTTAGTAGGCTCATATCATGCAAGTCAGCCACTATATATATATATATAACATCATGTATTGTTGTTGTTCAGTTGCTAAGTCATGTCTGACTCTTTGGGACCCTATAGACTTCAGCACATCAGGTTCCTCTGTCCTCCACTATCTCCCAGAGTTTGCTCAAATTCACATCCACTGAGTCAGTGATGCTACCTAACCAACTTATCCTCTGTCAACTCCTTCTCCTCCTGCCTTCATCTTTCCCAGCATCAGGGTCTTTTCCAATGAGTTGGCTCTTTGTATCAGGTTGCCAAAGTATTGGAGCTTAAGCATCAGCTTAATATTATGTATAATATTATATACATAATATTATAATAAATGCAAGATCAATCACTGGGTAAACTAACCCAATCTACTACAAAAGAATAATGAATGAATGGTTGAATGAATGAAGGCAAACTCAGCAGCCCAGAGGTTCTGGCGGTAGTCAGCAATGAATGAAATGGTGAACCATGGTCATCCATAAAACAGAAATTTATAAAAAGGATTTAAGATCCTGGCCCATTAAAAAGTAGATACTATGACCAAGGCTCATATATTTTTAGGCCTCAAGCAAAAACCAGTGGCCTTATAGAACCAGAATTCCAGAGTGAAACTATATATGGGTGTAATCTACTGCATGATTCCAAGTGAAGTCACTCAGTCATGTCCAGTATATTATATACATAATATTATAATAAATGCAAGATCAATCACTGGGTAAACTAACCCAATCTACTACAAAAGAATAATGAATGAATGGTTGAATGAATGAAGGCAAACTCAGCAGCCCAGAGGTTCTGGCGGTAGTCAGCAATGAATGAAATGGTGAACCATGGTCATCCATAAAACAGAAATTTATAAAAAGGATTTAAGATCCTGGCCCATTAAAAAGTAGATACTATGACCAAGGCTCATATATTTTTAGGCCTCAAGCAAAAACCAGTGGCCTTATAGAACCAGAATTCCAGAGTGAAACTATATATGGGTGTAATCTACTGCATGATTCCAAGTGAAGTCACTCAGTCATGTCCAGCCCTTTGCGACCCCATGGACTGTAGCCTACCAGGCTCCTCTGTCCATGGGATTTTCCAGGCAAGACTACTGGAGTGGGGTGCCACTGCCTTCTAATCACTGAAAATCTTGCCCATCTACAATCAAAATGTTGCAATATGTGCAAACAGATGTTTACTACATAGAAAGAGGACAGTACTTCTTCATTGTTTACTCCAATCCCCACAAAAACTTCATAAACCAGTATCTGAAAATGTACTAATTAATTTCTTCTTAGGGGTACAAAGTCCTGACAATTAATATTCAACTTAACCAAGAAGCCTAACTTCAAGTAGTTTAACTTCAACTATTATCCAGCCACAGCTTCCTCAAGGTTTCCCTAACCATCACATCTTTTTTTATAGAATCAGTAGTTATAAATAACTACTGACTAACAGTAAAAAACTATGAACAATATTACCCTGCCCTAGTATCCACACTGCCCAGGAAGCACAAGACATAAAACCATTCTATGAACGACAAACAAATACAAATAAATACTGTTAACTTTAGGTGAAGTCATAAAGTTTGAATGCCTGCAGATGTAGATCACAACGGACTTGAACAGTGAGAGCAAATCATTTAAAAGTTTAATAATGTAAACGTACTACACTCTTGAAATAAATTATGTGCAATATTCATGATTATGAAATTTCATGTCATAGCTAAATTAAAAACTGACTTAGAAATACTATAAGTTCAATTAACATCATCCTGAAATTTAAAAATAAGTGGGTTTTATCAGTTGATTGAGAGGCTGCACGTATCAGCTGCCCCTTCCTTTAAAAATTCACCAACGCCACCTCTCCCACGTCCACATTAAAAAACACATCTTTAAATGGTTAAAAAAAAAAGAGAGAGAACAACAAAGCATTTATAATCTCCTTATTTATCAATTTTGCACACAGGAGACCTCAGCACCCATGTGCAATTATCATCAACTGCAGTGAGAGATTCTTCACATTAAGGTGGATCACTCACTGAGACTTCACACCATGTCAGAATCAAGAATTTGGCATCATAAAATTCAACTCACTGGGGACTCCTTGGTGGTTCAGTGGCTAAGACTCCACCCGTGCTCCCAGTGCAGGGGGCTCTGATTCAATACCTGGCCAGGGAACTAGATCCCATATGCCGCAACTAAAGATCCTGCATGCCCAATTGAGACACAAAGCAGCCAAATAAATAAACAAACAAACATTAAAAGCAAAAAAATTGCAACTCACTGTTCTAACCTAAGTTTGTACCTTCTCTAAGTGTGATTATTGCAATGTTTGGCCCATTTCTTCCTTTTTTCCTCTATTCATGTAATAAAACAAGCTCCAAATCACAAATACATACCTTCACACCGATATACACAGAACTACTAAATATACCTGAGATTGCCACTTGAGTGGAAAGCAGAAACAGGGGCACCATATCCATAGCCTAAGGAAAACATTTCCTCACACCACCTTTACGAGGTCTTATCTTTTGAAGAAGAAAAGGGAACAGTCAACCTGAAACTTTCAAGCAGATGCAGGGTAAGCCCTCTGAACCATCCGCAGGAATGCAAGCTCCAGTGAGGACCAGCAGGTCCTTTCTTGACTGCCATCTGTCCTTTCATACTTAACACAGTACTTGTAACATGGTAAATGCTTAGTATCTTTTGAATGAGTGAATGACAGCTGTCATTCACTAATCACTTAGCTTGTTACAAATGTAACCAGCCTCTAAAACAACAAGTACTGGGGACTGGGTAGAGAAGGGACACTCTGAGCCTCACGATAACTTCCTCAGGGAGCCAATACAATCAGCATAATTCTTTTTCCCCGATTTTACAGGGTAGGAAATTGAGGCTCAGAACAGCTATCCTTCCCAAGATGACAAACTAAATGGCTGAGCAAGGAGTCTCTTCTTTCTCCTCTGCCACATCAATACCAAGATGAAGTTTAGTACAAAAAAACAAAACAAAACAGGGCGGGGGTGGGAGGTCCATTAAAGTGACTCAGAAGGTAAAGTATCTGCCTGCAAGGCGAAGACCCAGGTTTGATCCCTGGGTCTAGAAGATCCCCTGGAGAAGGGACCAGCAATCCACTCAGTATTCTTGCCTGGAGAATCTGACAGAGGAGCCTGGCGGGCAGTCCATGGGGTGGCAAAGAGTCGGACACAGCTGAGCGACTACATGCTCCTTCACAGAAGAGAAAAAAAAAAAAAAAAAACAGAACACGCCAAAGACAGTCTGGCCAAATTTTGACTTTTCAAACATTCACAAATGGGATGTTTGTTCCTGGAGGTCGGGGGAGGTGGGAGGGGGACCTTCCTATTTCAAAACTGCAGAGATATAGCCAACGGGGCCTAAGGTTCTAATAGGCTAATCTTCAGCCTCCTCTGCTCTGATAACCGTGGGGGTTCTTCTAAGCGCAGTTCACCTGTTTAAAAAGTAAGTAATCTACATAAAGAAGGACTTTGGAAGCTGAAACCTACAAGTTAAAAGTCAGATATTAGGAACCTAATCTCTCGTTAAAATACACCTATATTCCCTGCCCTGAAAACTTGCTTGACCAGAGGAATTCAAAGAACTGCCCAAGTCCGACCAAGTGTTTGCCCAGCACGCTTTATAGCGCGTCTCTGCAGTGACAACAGCAATCCTGTGGCATCTTCACTGTTCCTTAAATGCTCTCTCAAAAGATGCATTCAGCTTATTAAGCTTCCTCCTAAAATGTGAAGTAGAATTAAATGATGATTTTTTTTTTTAAACTCCGGGCTGAGAACGGAAGTCAAGTTCAGATTCTCTTCCTTCCTCAAGCAAACAGAATTAAAGAGCACACCCCCGCCCCCTCAGCCCAGCGGCACACGCACACACACACACACGCACACACACGCACACACACACCCTACAGTAAAAATGTCTCGGGGCCTCTTCACCTGTGGCAATCGACACAGCAAGCCCCGGTCTGCCGGGATTTGAGGCTCCCCTTCACTCAAGGGAGGGGAAGGCGGGTGGGTGAGGGGAGCACAGGGAAGAAGGAACTGGTGCCTAAGTTTTCAATCGGACCATTCTTCTCAACTTGAGCAGCTCTTTCTTTCCTTCCTTCCTCCTCCCTGGTCTAGGGCACACACTCGGCTTTGCCAGCGCGAGCACAACGGGCTGGGCCCGAAGGGAGCGCCGCCCCGACCGGGGACCCTAAAGCCCCTCGGAGTTTGGGGCGCAGGCTGCCCGAGGCGCGCGACCGGAGAGCCGCGCAGACACCGAGCTGAGGCCCCGATCGATCGCCGCCGCCGTGCGTGGGGACCGGGAAGGGGCAGCCGCGGCGGGGCGGAGGGGCGGGGTGAGCACTTCCTGACTCTCGCATTGTCCACGCATCGCCCGCGCCACCCTGGGCCCCACCGCCGCCGCGCCATCCCCGTCGGTGAGGAAGTTGGCGCTCGCCCGACCGGACCCGACTTACCGTTCTTGGCGTCGCCCGCGGCTGCAGCCCCCGCGGCGGCCGCGGCGTTGGCGGCGCCCGGCCCCGCGCCTCCCGCGCCCGCCGCGCCCCCGGTGCCGGGTGCGCCCGCCGCCGCTGCTCCGCAGCCGGCCGCCGCCGCCAGGGCCCCCCCGGCAGCCGCGCCCGCCGCGCCCGCCACTGCCAGGGCCCCGGCTCCATTTTCCTGCTCGTCCCCGCTGCTGTTGGCGCGCTTGTTTTTGCGGCCGCCTTTACTGTTTTTGGGGTTGGGCATCTCGCGAGCGTCCAGGTGCCCCGCGTCGGTGAAGGCGGCTCCCAGCGGCGCGACGCCGGGTTCGGGAGGCCGAGAACGGAGGGCGCGGGCCGGCGGCTCCGCTGGCGCCCGTCTAGCCGCGCGGCCCGCGCCGCGCCATCCCGGCTGCCGCGCCCTCCCCGGCTTCCTGGAGCCGGCGCGCGGTCACCCGAGGCTCGCAGCCGCGCGGGCGCCGCGGGCTCGGGGCGCGAGCGAGACGCTCTCCAGCCGGAGGGAAAAGGCGGGTCTCGGGCTTGTTTTGATTCGGCTTCGCTGACACGCTCTGGCCCCGCCCCCTCCCGTGACGACACTGGGGATTCGGCCTGGCCGCACCCACTAAGTGACCTCATGGTGGCCTGGCCCGCCCGCGTGACGTCACGCCCCGCTCTGAGCCGGCAGCCTTGGAGTGACGTCATCGGGGCGCCCGCATTCCAGGTCTCCGACTGCACCTGGGTGCCTGCGGACCTACCTTCCTGAAATGGCCCTAAACGCCAATCCAGTGGCATCTGGAGTTAGTCGGAGGCCTTCTGACCTTCCTGTAATTGAGGCTTAGAACAATATGATCGGGAGAAAATGGGGCGGGGGGGGG
>SJYC01012763.1:0-20307 GCA_006408675.1 Madoqua kirkii | reverse complement strand
AAAATCACAGCATCTGGTCCCATCACTTCATGGGAAATAGATGGGGACACAGTGGAAACAGTGTCAGACTTTATTTTGGAGGGCTCCAAAATCACTGCAGATGGTGACTGCAGCCATGAAATTAGAAGACACTTATTCCTTGGAAGGAAAGTTATGACCAATCTAGATAGCATATTCAAAAGCAGAGACATTACTTCGCCAACAAAGGTCCATCTAGTCAAGGCTCTGGTTTTTCCAGTGGTCATGTACGCGTGTGAGAGTTGGATTGTGAAGAAAGCTGAGCGCCGAAAAATTGATGCTTTTGAACTGTGGTGTTGGAGAAGACTGTTGAGAGTCCCTTGACTGCAAGGAGATCCAACCAGCTCATCTTAAAGGAGATCAGTCCTAGGTGTTCATTGGAAGGAATGATGCTAAAGCTGAAACTCCAATACTTTGGCCACCTGATGCAAAGAGCTGACTCATTTGAAAAGACCCTGATGCTGGGAAAGATTGAGGGCAGGAGGAGAAGGGGATGACAGAGGATGAGATGGCTGGATGGCATAACCGACTCGATGGATATGAGTTTGGGTGAACTCCAGGAGTTGGTGATGGACAAGGAGGCCTATCGTGCTGTGATTCATGGGGTCACAAAGAGTCAGACACAACTGAGCGACTGAATTGAACTGAACTGAACTGAAAGAGTTATTATAGGGCTTCCCTAATGGCTCAGCGGTAAAGAATATACATGCAATGTAGGAGACACGTGTTTGATCCCTGAGTCAGGAAGATCTTCTGGAGAAGGAAATGGCAATCCACTCCAGTATTCTTGCCCGGGAAATTTCATGACTGGCGGGCTACAGTTCATGGGGTCGCTAGAGTCAGACACGACTTAGCAACTAAACCACCACCACCAAGAGTTGGTATAGTTATGTGGTTAGTAAACTATCCTTGCAGCCAAATTTCCCAGATTTCAGGCCTGGCTTACTGGACAACTTATTTGTGAAATAGAGATAATAATGGTATCTATTTCAGAGTTAAGGTAGATAACATTTGTGTAGTGCCTAGCACATAGAAGTCCTCAAGACATAATGGCCATCATCATTTTTATTAGTAGAAGCATTTAAAGTTTGCTTTCATTGTTGCTCTCAAACACCCTCCTTTTAACTGAAAATGCTAATTAACTTTTCACTTCAATTGTAAACAAGTTTTTTTTCCTAAAAGTAGCACTGGTTCTAGGTCAAGGATAAACTGTTTTCGGCACACAACTTTAGTCTCATCCAAGAACAAACCACACCCTACTTCCTGTTGTGTGCAAACACGAGTACTTTAAAGGGACAGTCAAAACCAGGGACCCATGCGGATGCTAAGATTGCTACAGAGCGCACTCTGGTGTACACAGCTGGAAACCAGAACGGGAGATTATAAGAAGCAATGCTTTCTTAGCCCAAAAGTTTGAAGTTGATTTGTGTGGGTATAGGAAGTTATAACAAGTTACTAGATAAAAAATAATACAATGAAAATAGTATTTTTGGAAGAATAATCTAACAGTAACATTCAGGACTGACAGGATAGAGAAAGTGGTGGCTCAGAAGCCAGAAGAAAATCTACTGCACCATTTTGGGGATGAGATCATGAGAGTTTGGGATTAGGAGGTCAACAGCAGAACCCAGAGGAAAGGATATACATGACAGACATTTGAAGGAAGAAATCATAGACCCTAAAGACAAAAGTCTTTGATCTTAAAGAAAGGCAATCTCATCAATATCTTATTTGGTTTAGATTGATACCATGAATTCCAATACTCATTAATAAATTGGTATTGTTTCTATTAAACTTTAACTGATGACTTATAGCCTAGTTTCCTGGCAAGGGACCCCCAGGTGATGTATTTTCTGTTCTGACCAACCGCCTCAGGGTGGTCAGCCAGCCGTTTCAGCCTGATAACTTGCAGACCTATCCCTGCAAAGGTCAAGCCTTGCCCACCAATCAAACGTCCTCACCCCACCTGTACCTGCCTATGGCCCCCCAATCACATTGTCTTAACCCTATTCCCGCCTGCTTGTGATTTTTCTGTATAAAAATTCTTCTCAACCAGTGTTCGGGGTTCGTTCCTCCTCGGAGGTGACTGAACCCCGGCGCGCCGGTTCAATAAAATCCTCTTGCGGTTTGCATCGAGTTCAACGAGTCTTGGTTATCTGTGGGAAGACGGTTCCGGTGATTAGGCCTTCTCCGGGTCTAACAATTACTAATCAAGATTTGAAAGTTCTATGTAACTTTTAATGGCATTTTGCCATTAAAAGATGCTGCTCAGTTGAGTTAGATGTCTTTTGTACCAATCAATAGTCCCAATAATTTCAATTTCTCAAGACATTTTTAGGTTTCAGTCTGAGATGAAAAAAGTGCCAGATACTTCCTGCTCAGCCTTCTAGGTGATTCTATTTCTCAACCTAGTATCCAGAGAAGTAGATGTAACTACTCAACGTGTATTTTCCTGGTACCAATTTTATGCAAAGCCCTGTCATAGATGGATAGCAAGACCATTCATTTATAAGTCACAAAAGTGTCATCACCATAATATGAACAGGTAAAACAGAAGGAACTTTGGGTTTAGTTCATCTAATTTATCTTCGATTCATATATAGTATATCTTCTGCCTTATATCTATAGGTGATAATTTGATTCACACTCTTTTCCCTTCATCTTACCACATGGCTGTTTAGCCATGGATTAAATTACCAGACAATTCTTTTCTATAATGGCAACTTAATTTGCTTTATTTTAAAAAATATTTACTGAACATATAATGAAGGTTTGTGCCAGATCCAAGTACAGTGATGAAGAAACAAACCCAGTCCACTCTCAGGGAGCTCAGATCCTGGTGAGATATCTACAGATACTGTCTTCATTCTTGTGTTTTTCTTCAAAAGTTCTTACAGAGAGCAAAGAGATGTGCAACAAAAGAAAATGAAGTATATCAGTAGAAAATGAGAAAGATGCAAAGGGAAAGCAATGATGGAATCATACAACAGAGGTAGACTAATACACAAAATAATACAGTGAAGGCCTACAAGGGTTTGCTAAGGATCCACCAAGAATTTGGCTCTAAGTTTTTTGGTAAGCTCTGTAAAAAAAGAAACACAATGCACAGGTTCCACCAGATAAAAGCAACCAACTGCTCAGGAAAAATATAGCTAATCCTGATATAAGTCAAACAGAAAAACCCTCAAGGATCCTTCAAATGCAACACACTGATATCCTGAAGAGCATTCTCAATAATATCCTTACAGCAAAGGAGTAGGTCTATTTCTTACAGCACTACTCAGTGTGTGTTGATGGCTTATCCTCAAAGTCCAGTTCAGTAAAAGCAATTTTGCAGGGGTTCACTTAGGCAGAAAAATTCATTATAATGTGACAGAAATATGCATAAAGTGCTAAAGAAGAACAGAGGGGACACAACTGCAATTTCATTATTCAAACTATTGGAGCAGGAATTACTATTTTGAGGAGGAATCACTGTCATCATTGAGGAGAGATTCTGGGAACTTCAATTTCCAAAGGAAATATGCAAGTATTTTGCAAATACTTAACCTGTTTAACCTTCATTGTGGATGGAATATGGTTTTAAAAGGCCATTCTCATTATAATAAAGTTCACATTTAAAAAATCAAACATTGGAACTTCCCTGGTGGTCCAGTAGTTAAGAATCAGCCTTCCAGTGCAGGGGATGCGGGTTCAGTCCCTGATCGGGAAACTAAGATCCCACATGCCATGGGGCTGCTGAGTCCACGCACCACACCAAGACCTGATGCAGCGAAAAATAAATAAATAAATGTTCTTAAAAATCAAAACATGCCTTCAATTGAAAGATTCTCATTTTTTCTGTAGTGTACATATCTCAGTTCCCTGGAATATTAAATATAATGAATAAAAAATTTAGAATAAAGGAGTCTACAAATATGAGATGTGGACGCCCACAGAATCAATGAGAGGTTAGAGTTATATCAGGTTCATAGTAGACTCCTTCAGAAATCCAAGACCACAGAGCAAAAGGAGTTTGGGAGTCAAGTTCTGATTCCATGCTAACCTGGATTTTTTAAAAATGCATCTGCCACCCTGTCATGAGTTTGATTTCCACCTGATATTAGAAAAAGAAAGAGCAAACAGAAAAGGAAGTTGTCAATATGAAAGAAGGAATTAATACATCTGGTATCAAAGAGTCTTAAATTTCTAGCAAATTCAATAAAAAGGGGTGACAACATTTGTCTTGAAGGGAAAGGAAAGCAAAAAGAATGCAAAAGCTTTTATGGTTGTTTTTATGAAGATAGTATTTCTCTTCAGTATTCAAACCTGTGTGAAAGGAAAGTAGTATTTTCCAGCTCTTTGTACCATGACTAGCTTCTTCATCCGGAGAAGGCAATGGCACCCCACTCCAGTACTCTTGCCTGGAAGATCCCATGGATGGAGGAGCCTGGTAGGCTGCAGTCCATGGGGTCGAGAGATGAACACAACTCAGTGACTTCACTTTCACTTTTCACTTTCATGCATTGGAGTAGGAAATGGCAACCCACTCCAGTGTTCTTGCCTGGAGAATCCCAGGGACGGGGGAGCCTGGTGGGCTGCCGTCTGTGGGGTCGCACAGAGTTGGACACAATTGAAGCGACTTAGCAGCAGCAGCTTCCTCCTCAACTGATACAGGGCAGCCTGGGTGAACTAGACAAGTGAGTGGCAGAAAGACATCCATAGCAAGGTGATTGGGACTAACATAACAAAAAGTAAAGTGAAAGTGAAAATCGTTCAATCTGTGTCTGACTTTGTGACCCAATGGACTACATAGCCCATGGAATTCTCCAGGCCAGAATACTGGAGTGGGTAGCCTTTCCCAAATCTCTGCAGATAAAAATAAGCAAAACAATAAAGATTGGCACAGATGAGAAATCTACTTGCCCACCACCAGTCAGAGAGCACTGGGAACCATTTGCATTGATTCTATTATTTCCCAGTACCTTTGATTGGCTGCCAAAATTACAAAATGATATTTAAGATCTGCATGCAGCAGTGCTTTTAGATACTAAGGTTGACAAATTTTTATATGTGACAGAAATAAAAACTGAGTATTTCAAATCCATCTGCCACCCTGTAAAGAGGGTGGATCTTTTAGCTTAAGGATCTTTTGTTTATTGAGCACAAATGAAGTCATCCTTGGTACTACAGACACTTAGAGACTGTATTAAGTGAGGGTGAGTAGGCGGGGTGATGAGATATATTTCTGTGCAGAGGGAGGGGAAAGGTGGGTGGGGAGGAGACCAAGAAGGGGAGGAAGATGGAAGTGTTATGCAAGGGAAAGAAGAGGAAAGTCAGGGAGCCAGAGATGCACCAGTTGTGGGGACAGAAGGGAGTAAATCTGGGGGAGAAACAAAATTTGAGGGAGAAGACTTGCCTCTTACAAGGAAAAGACTTGCCACATAACAATCTGCCCCAGTCTCCATATACACACAAGACACAATATAAAACCTCCTGTACAGTTCAGTTCGGTTCAGTTGCTCAATCACGTCCAACTCTCTGCGACCCCATGAACTGCAGCACGCCAGGCCTCCCTGTCCGTCACCAACTCACGGGGTTCACTCAAACTCATGTCCATTGAATCTGTGATGCCATCCAGGCATCTCATCCTCTGTCATCCCCTTCTCCTCCTGCCCCCAGTCCCTCCCAGCATCAGAGTCTTCCAGTGAGTCAACTCCTCGCATGAGGTGGCCAAAGTACTGGAGTTTCAGCTTTAGCATCATTCCTTCCAAAGAAATCCCAGGAGTATCAGCCTCTAAACACTGGCTTCTGGGGTGGATTTCCTTTGGGGATTGAGGGAACCAACAGTCGTGTGTGACCCTACTTCACAGCTGGAATGGGCAAGAACAGAGGTGGCCCTGAGAGGACAGGCACATCCATTTCCTAACTCTGTGACACACCAGTAAAAATCACTGAAAAGTGGCAGCCATCTTTGTCTTCCCCTCACTCGCCCCACTTCATCCATGAAGACTCCAGATGCTGTGGATTCTGCGTCTCCAGTCTCCCGTAAGTAAACCCCCTTCCTTTCTATTCCCACCGCCATTTCCGCTGTCTGACCTGCGCTGACTTCCGGAAGGATGCAGTCTCTCCCAGACCTCAATACCCGCTACACTTTTCTGTAATTCACTTATCCCTTAGATCGGTTATAAATTATTTTTTGAATTATTTACGAACATACAGACTCCTTGAGTGCAGTGGCAGCTCTATGAAGGCTGCTTTCTCCTCGACTTTATAGATTTGACAATTTTAGGAAATTGTGAAAGCAAAGGAGAGAAAAGGAAAGGGGAATGAAGAGGGCAGTGAAAGGGGATGGAATAAAATAAAAAGGAGAGACAAGGAAGGGTGTGAAAGAAATCTAGTAGCATCTTTTTATCTGGGGTGTATAATAGGTCTTCGGTACTAGTTTAATTTTCTTTCTTCTCAAAACAAGCTTTTTCATACCTTTTCTTTTTTTCATAACTGCATCCCTATTTTATTTGGAATTGGTAAACCACACAATGTTTATACATATTCAAATATCAGTGTTTAGCCCCATATTTTCCTCTTACTCCATACCTCTTCAGTTTGATTTTCTTTACAATCAATATTCTTTATTCTTAAGATAGTAGGGTGGGTGGTTTAGTCACTAGGTCATGTCCGACTCTTGCGACCCCATGGACTGTGTGCAGCCTGCCAGGCTCTTCTGTTCATGGAATTTTCCAGGCAAGAATACTGGAATGAGTTGCTGTTTCCTTCTCCAGGGGAGCCTCCTGATCCAAGGATCCAACAGAATCTCCCGAATTGCAGGCAGGTTCCTTACTGACTGAGCCACCAGTAGAAAAATAGACTAGTTTAGAGACTGTTCAAAATAATTTTACAATGTACTTCGTTTATTTTTTCTGAGTATTGGAGATATTTCACGAGGGCCAGTATGTTATATATTTCTAAAACGATTATTTTTCTCATTTCTGTGGCTCAGAAAACTCTGACAAGAACCTGCAGCTGCAGTTTATAGTCTCAGACTGTGATTCCCCAGCCAGGTGCCAGGACAATGGCTATCTATTAATATGCTATGCCACCTGTTACCTCAACATGTGGGATGCCCAGGCATTGGGGAGAAAGACTCGATTTTATCTGCGGCCTCCCCTTACATTTTTGGTAAGAAATAAACTTTGCTATCAGTTTTTAAATAGCTTCTAATAAGTTAAAAGGAATAAATTATGTTTTATGCAATATATTTTTCATCCAAAGCACCAATGATATATCTTTTTGGCCATCCTAATGTCTGCAGTTAGACACAGGATACAGTATGCAAAAGTTATTGGTGAAATGATGAATATAGTATCACTCTAGTCTGCCATGGAAATCAATCCACCATTAAAGTACCCCATCTTCAGGGATAATTGAACATAGTGAATAGGTAAAACATGAAACAGAATATATTGGCAGCTAAGATATAAGATGACCAAGGGAATACATATAAAAGGAATCCGAGACAATAAATAAGAGTGATACTTCAGTTTTTAAAACTAAGGAGCTCTCAGAATATAGCAAGAGGGTCTCCACCTTGCAAATAGGCCATAGTCATCATTCTTCAGTTGTAAGTTAATGCCTTATTCATAAAAACATGATGAATTATCATCTAAAATCAGAAAGGTGGTAGAAACCAAAGTACTCTGTGTCAAATTTATTTTATCCAAAGTCATATAATCTTTTTAAAATGTATATTAATATTTTAAATTATTTGTTTGTCTTTTTGCTTTTATAGGCTTTCTCTAGTTGTGGAGAGCAGGAGCTGCTCACTGTTGTAGTTCAGGGGCTTCTCAATGCTGTGGCTTCTCTTGTTGCTGAGCACAGGCTCTGGGCATGCTGGCTTCAGCAGCTGCAGCATGCAGGCTCAGTAGTTGTAGCACATGGGCTTAGTTGCTCCGAGGCATGTGGAATCAGAGATCAAACCCCTGTCTTCTGCATTGGCAGAGTGAGTCTTACCCACTGCTCCACCAGGGAAGTCCCAAAATCATATAATCTTATATTGGGAGGAGACATAGCAATCTAAGCTCTTACTAAGCCCTGGAATTCCCTGGTGGTTCAGACGATAAAGCGTCTGTCTACAATGCAGGAGACCAGGGTTCGATCTCTGGGTCGGGAAGATCCCCTGGAGAAGGAAATGGCAATCCACGCCAGTACTACTGCCTGGAAAATCCCATGGAGAGAGGAGCTTCATAGGCTACAGTCCATGGGGTTGCAAAGAGTTGGACTCGACTGAGTGACTTCACTAGTGACTCACTATGTCCTGAAGCAGATGATCATTTGGCCTTAGGCCAACTCCAAACTTGCTTCATTATTTAGCCTTAACTTGAAATCTTCCCAGGACAGTGAGCAAAGGCAGACTCCTTGTTGGACATTTTTGTTTCCCAGAAAGTTCCTTTGTATGTTGTGGTGAATCTTGCATATTTGTAATTTTCTCCATTGATCATAGTTTTGCTGTCTGGAAGATTCAATGTTATAATTTGTGGAGAAATCTTTGAGAAGCTAGTTCAGTTCAGTTCAGTTCAGTCACTCGGTCATGTCCAACTCTTTGCAGCCCCATGAATCGCAGCACACCAGGCCTCCCTGCCCATCAGTTCAGTTCAGTTTAGTTGCTCAGTTGTGTCTGACTCTTTGCGACCCCATGAATCGCAGCATGCCAGGCCTCCCTGTCCACCACCAACTCCTAGAGTTCACTCACACTAGCATCCATTGAGTCCGTAATGCTATCCAGCCATCTCATCCTCGGTCATCCCCTTCTCCTTCTGCCCCCAGTCCTTCCCAGCATCAGAGTCTTTTCCAATGAGTCAACTCTTCGCATGAGGTGGCCAAAGTACTAGAGTTTCAGCTTCAGCATCATTCCTTCCAAAGAAATCCCAGGGCTGATCTCCTTCAGAATGGACTGGTTGGATCTCCTTGCAGTCCAAGGGACTCTCAAGAGTCTTCTCCAACACCACAGTTCAAAAGCACTGAGAAGCTAGAATGACAATTTAAGATATCCTAGGCCTAAAGAGTAGAAAATTAAGAGAGGTGAAATAAAATACATACGTATATATCCAATAGTGCCTTTTGAATCAAAGTAAATAGCATAACTCATTATGCCAACTTACATTCAAGGCATATGGTATATGGAATTAAAATTTAAGTGCTGACTCAGTGGTAAAGAATCCGCCTGCAGTGTAGGAGACGTGGGATTGATCCCTGGGTTGGGAAGATCCCCTGGAGAAGGAAATGGCAACCCACTCCAGTGTTCTTGCCTGGAAAATCCTATGGACAGAGGAGCCTGATGGGCTACAGTCCATGTGGTTACAAGAGTCAGACCCAACTTCGTGACTAAACCACCACCACTACCCCCAAGTACAATGCTGCACTCTCTCTAACTAGATTCAACTGTCATCACTCAATTTCTTATACTGTTCCAATTTCTATAATCTCCCCAGCTTAAAACCAAGCAGATGAAAGGCTTTGGGAATGGAGACAATGGGAAATCATTTTTCCAAGAATTTTTTTCCTTGAAAAAATATTAGGGAATGACGTTTATTTTTGTTTAATTCTTAGCCCAGTAAACTTGATGTTAGAATTTGTCACATAAAATCAGAGAGGCCTTGGGAGACATCTGCATCACTTTAGCCTCAGGCAAAACTTTCAACTTTAGAAACAACACCCTGAAACTCTACCACTTCCCCTGCATCTGAGGTTAAAAGCAAGTACTTGCCCTCATTGCTTTAGTTAAGATCTTATCTTCTGTTGTTTTTCTTCCTCTGATAGGCTGCCCTGGGCGTAAGAGAAAAGAGCTTTGATATTTGCTTTGCTCCAGGCTCAAACTAAAAAGAAGACCATCAGGAAAATACAGTCACACACAAACACACACACACACGCGCGCGCGTTAGTCTACTGCCTTTTTAACACTTCTTCCTCATTTGTGATGGATAAATCACAATGTCCTCTAACTGCTTTGGGTTATTATAACCATAACTTCATAAAGAAGTTTGTTTACTTCAAATAATTAATGTTTTCCTCCTCTAAACAAATTTTGAAAGGGATATGTTTTCAACACTGTAGATTAGTTCTCTCGTAGGTTACTAATATGATAAATTCCTTTTGATCAACAACAGAGGATATATTTCTATCACATGCTTCAAAGAATAGAGAAGACTGAGTTCTAGAAAGCTGGAATACTTTCTAGAAATGGACACATTTTTGAAACCAAAAGGCCAAAAAACCCAGATTATGCTGGGAAACTTTGAGATGTTTAAAAATCATTAGAATTGGCAGAATAAAGAAATACTTATTTAAATGCAAAATAGTTTTTTTCTTTTTACCTTGTTAAGGTCAGTGAAAGAAGGTTCTCACAGTTGTACAACTGTTAAAAAATTAAACTATGTATCATCTACTTTCACAACTGTTTACCCAATTTAATCTTCAAAACAAGCCTGGAGGCATTACTGTCCACATGTGTGCAAATAAGGAAACAGGCTGAAGGAGGAAGAGCTGAACACACTCAGTATTCCAGGAGCCAAACTTGAGCTCTCAGAGCCAGGTGTGTCCACCACAGCATCACTGTTCCACTGGTCTCTGGGTTCACTTTCGTCTGCTGCTCCAAAGGCAAAGCACCCTTGCATTTGCTTTCTAGAGAATTATATTCCCAACATCATTTACTTAGTAAATCTTGAAATTTTTCAAATGGTGCTTTTTTCATGGACTGAGTATACCAGGTCCTTTATAGGAGATTTCCAAAAATAAAAAATTAGTTGGAAGAGATGACCTATGAGTTTTAGTTTTAAAACTAGTAATTCTAGGGATGTCCCTGGTGGTCCAGTGGTTGAGACAGTGATTCCACTGAGGGAGCACAAGTTCCATCCCTGGTTGGGGAACTAAGATCTTGCATGCCACATGGTGTGGCCAATAAATAAATAAAATGGTTAATTCTGTAAGATTTTACACACACACACACAAAGCAAAACAAGAAACATAGCCAGGTATATTAGGGTACTTGAGAGTCCTGCTTTGTGCCGCACAGAGTCTCACCCTTAGACCAATATTAAAATGATCTGAAAATTTTTAAAAATAAACTGTGAGAGCCTCACCCCAGAGACTATGATTTAATTAGCCTGACCAAGATCTCCCAAATTAGGTTTTTTTTAATCTTCTAAAAAGAACTTCTTTAAAGATCCTTGTGTCATTCTAATGTGCACTCAGGAATAAGGACTACTGGTCTGGGTGTACTGAGGTATATCTGTGGGGAATTTGGAGAATGGAAGTTGGGCAGATGACAATTCATACTTTCTCTTCTTGAGAGTCAATATGTCTGCTTCTGTTAAAGAGATTGTGGGGATAAATGCCACCAGAGGCATCCATTGGTATCCCCATTAGTCTGGGAAGGCTTTTAAAAGAGATGAGGCTTAAGCAGAATTTTGAAAGGGAATGGAGCATAATTTGATTATTATAAGAACAGAGGAGCCAAGATTAGGTCAGGGAGTTAGATGTGTAAGCATGAATTATGTTCAGAACTGAAATGAGCTTTTAACTGAGAACAATTAAGGATTACCAAGAAACCCATCATCAAAATTTTGTTTCTTCTAGGCACTCAATAAATAGTAATTAAACTTCATTGTTATTGAATTGAAATAACCTTAATGGAAGATCATTAAGTGGCTCAGATTAAGTTCTATATTTATCACAGTATCTGTTTAATCCTGAGTCTGCTCTCAGAGATTTAGGAATATTAAGACCCAAGGATCATGCTCTTCCCTCTCCCTTCTTATTGCATACTGTCTTTATTTGAATGGAAATGCAATCTAAGTAATTTCTTATTTTCAGCAGACCAAATGTTACCCTGATTACGAGCATATGAAATTTCCCAATATCCCCAAACATAGTGGGTAGCTGTTAAGGGTTCTATGATGATGGTCCTATGACGATGGGGGAAAACAGATCATATTTCAATAAAATATTTTCACTAAACTTTAGACTCTAATAATACCATTATTAGTTCCTTTTCAAAAATTGTGAAGTATTTATCATTCTGTCTTAAATATTAATTTTGTTCCCAAGAGAGAGTAGGACCACCTATCGATAGTTTGTGAGATATATAAAGTAGCTATTCACTGGCTAATTAACTGAGAGTGAAATTTTAATGAGACTTGCTTGAAAATCAAGCATGACCTGCCTGTACCATCTTTCCTTGTTGCTGTTGTTGTTTAGTCACTAAGTCGTGTCTGACTTTTGCAATCTCATGGACTGGCAGCACCTTGATTTTGGACTGGATTTCCTGTCCTTCACTACCTCCAAGAGTTTGTTCAAACTTATGTCCATTGAGTCAGTGATGCCATCCAATCATCTCATCTTCTACTGCCCTCTTCTCTTCCTGCCCTCAATTTTTCCCAGTAGAAGGAAGGTGAAGTCGCTCAGTCGTGTCCGACTCTTTGCAACCCCATGGACTGTAGCCTATCAAGCTCCTCTGTGCATGGGGTTTTCCATAAAGAGTGCTGGAGTGGATTGCCATTTCCTTCTCCAGGGGATCTTCCCAACCCAGGAATTGAACCTGGGTCTCTAGCATTGCAGGCAGATGCTTTACTGTGGGAGCCATCAGGGAAGCCCAGCGGGCCCTGGTCTAATGTGACTATATCCTTATGCATGCTCACACAAGGTGAACGCCATGTGAAGATGAAGGCCAAAATCAGGGTCGTGCATCTGCAGGTCCAGAGAGGTATGAAACAGGTTCTCCATCGAAGCAGCCAAACCTGCTGACACTTGATCTTGGACTTCTAGCCTCTGCTGCTACCGCTGCTAAGTCACTTCAGTCATGTCCGACTCTGCACGACTCCATAGACGGCAGCCCACCAGGCTCCCTCGTCCCTGGGATTCTCCAAGCAAGAACACTGGAGTGGGTTGCCATTCCTTCTCCAGTGCATGAAAGTGAAAAGTGAAAGTGAAGTCCTCAGTCATGTCTGACCCTCAGCGACTGGAGGAGTACTGGAGTGGGGTGCCATTGCTTTCTCCTTCTAGCTTCTATAACTTCGAGAAAATAATTTCTGTTGTTTTAAGCCACCCAGTTCATAGTACTGTGTTACAGCAGCTCTAGCAAGCTAATACACATGATTTTCCATTTTTTCAGCTTTTAATTTTTAAATAATTACAGATTCATAGCAGTTTATTTTTCCAACTATTTTCAAATCTCAAACAGACTTGTAGGAATGTGTATAGGTTAATTGAAAGTAGCTATTGAATTTAAAAGGTTCAAAATGTCAACAAAGTTAAAAGGGTATAGCAACCACAGCTGACTTTTCACATAGGTTTCCAGAATGTTCCCTAATTCGCTGACACGTTTTTCAAAAATATGTCTTATTCCCCATTCACCCCTGAAAATTCTTATATTTATCACGGTAGAGAGTTCCTATCCCATATTTACACTGCACAATTGAGAATCACTGTTCTAGCTTCTCTAAATTATACAGAAGAAGAGAGAGAAGGCTTGGGTGTCAGTCAGACCTTGTCTCAATCTCAGAGGAGACCTCCACCAAGATATAGTATTGGGGGGAGGTAGTAGAATCCTATAAAATGCCCTCCCTGAAACCTCTACCTGATGATGCTCCAGGGGATCTTCCCAACCCAGGAATTGAACCTGGGTCTCTAGCATTGCAGGCAGATGCTTTACTGTGGGAGCCATCAGGGAAGCCCAGCGGGCCCTGGTCTAATGTGACTATATCCTTATGCATGCTCACACAAGGTGAACGCCATGTGAAGATGAAGGCCAAAATCAGGGTCGTGCATCTGCAGGTCCAGAGAGGTATGAAACAGGTTCTCCATCGAAGCAGCCAAACCTGCTGACACTTGATCTTGGACTTCTAGCCTCTGCTGCTACCGCTGCTAAGTCACTTCAGTCATGTCCGACTCTGCACGACTCCATAGACGGCAGCCCACCAGGCTCCCTCGTCCCTGGGATTCTCCAAGCAAGAACACTGGAGTGGGTTGCCATTCCTTCTCCAGTGCATGAAAGTGAAAAGTGAAAGTGAAGTCCTCAGTCATGTCTGACCCTCAGCGACTGGAGGAGTACTGGAGTGGGGTGCCATTGCTTTCTCCTTCTAGCCTCTATAACTTCGAGAAAATAATTTCTGTTGTTTTAAGCCACCCAGTTCATAGTACTGTGTTACAGCAGCTCTAGCAAGCTAATACACATGATTTTCCATTTTTTCAGCTTTTAATTTTTAAATAATTACAGATTCATAGCAGTTTATTTTTCCAACTATTTTCAAATCTCAAACAGACTTGTAGGAATGTGTATAGGTTAATTGAAAGTAGCTATTGAATTTAAAAGGTTCAAAATGTCAACAAAGTTAAAAGGGTATAGCAACCACAGCTGACTTTTCACATAGGTTTCCAGAATGTTCCCTAATTCGCTGACACGTTTTTCAAAAATATGTCTTATTCCCCATTCACCCCTGAAAATTCTTATATTTATCACGGTAGAGAGTTCCTATCCCATATTTACACTGCACAATTGAGAATCACTGTTCTAGCTTCTCTAAATTATACAGAAGAAGAGAGAGAAGGCTTGGGTGTCAGTCAGACCTTGTCTCAATCTCAGAGGAGACCTCCACCAAGATATAGTATTGGGGGGAGGTAGTAGAATCCTATAAAATGCCCTCCCTGAAACCTCTACCTGATGATGCCCATATCAGAGAAGGCAATGGCACCCCACTCCAATACTCTTGCCTGGAAAATCCTGTGAACAGAGGAGCCTGGTGGGCTGCAGTCCATGGGGTCGCGAAGAGTTGGACACGACTGAGCGACTTCACTTTCACTTTTCACACTTTCATGCATTGGAGAAGGAAACGGCAACCCACTCCAGTGTTCTTGCCTGGAGAATCCCAGGGATGGGGCAGCGTGGCGGGCTGCCGTCTGTGGAGTTGCACAGAGTCGGACACAACTGAAGCAACTCAGCAGCAGCAGCAGCAACAGGTTGAAACAGGCCTCCCAAGTGGCTCAGTGGTAAAGAATCCACCTGCCAATTCAGGAGACACAGGTTCAGTCCCTGGGTTGGGAAGACCCCCTAAAGGAGGAAATGGCAACCCACTCTAGTGTTCTCACCTGGAAAATCCAAAGGCAGAAGATCCTGGGAGGTACAGCCTATAGGATCACAGAGTCAGACAGACTGAGCATCTGCGTGCACACACGTGCGTGCACAAACACACACACACATAGCAGGCTGGACAATTATTCTCACCCTTAGGCACGAGTATTTGGAAAAGTACCCCCTTATCAGAGGAATGGGAACCAGGAAAACCATGAATGGAAACCAAGGAGATCTCTATATCATCTTGGCCCCGATCCTAATATGTCATGGAACAGGGGGTGAATTTCATCTAGGTAATGTATCAGTTTCCTGGTTTGGAGGGAGGGGTGTCATAACAAAGTACCACAAACTAGGTGACTTAAAACAGCATAAATACATTGTCTCAGAATGGAGGCTGGAAGCCCAGAATCAAGGTGTTGGCAGAGTTGGTTCTTCTGAGGTATCTGAGGGACAATCTGTTCCACGCTGTTCTCTTACCTTCTGGTAATAAGAAGCTTGTAGATATGTCCCTTCAATACTCTCTCTTCACATGGCATTCTCCCTGTGTGACTGTATCTGTGTATAAATATCCCCTAGTCATAAGAACTGTGATATGAATACCAGTCACCTTGGGTTATGACCTCATTTTAGTTTGATCATCTGTGAAGACCCTATTTCCAAATAAGGTCATAGTCACAGGTACTGGAGATTAAAACATCAACATATTTTAGAGAAAGGATGTAACTCATCTCATAACAGGTATCAACCTGACTCTTCATACTATGAGAGACTGAGAACAGCAGTAAAATTCTCAGATCGGGATCTGATCCCACCGGCTCACCTACTCAGCCACTGGGAAGACCCTACCCTGAGGATGGATACTGTCAGTGGGCTCCCCCTGCTGGAAGAGTCAATAATATACTCAAACTGCTCTCCTTTTTAAAAATGGCTGCATTTTTACCTGTATCTTCAGGTAAAATTTTCTCACTATATAATCATAAGGGATTTGATTTAGGTCATACCTGAATGGTCTAGCGGTTTTCCCTACTTTCTTCAATTTGAGTCCGAATGAAAAATAGATTTAAGGGCCTAGATCTGATAGATGGAGTGCCTGATGAACTATGGACGGAGGTTCATGACATTGTATAGGAGACAGGGATCAAGACCATCCCCATGGAAAAGAAATGCAAAAAAGCAAAATGGCTGTCTGGGGAGGCCTTACAAATAGCTGTGAAAAGAAGAGAGGCGAAAAGCAAAGGAGAAAAGGAAAGATATAAGCATCTGAATGCAGAGTTCCAAAGAATAGCAAGAGGAGATAAGAAAGCCTTCTTCAGCAATCAATGCAAAGAAATAGAGGAAAACAACAGAATGGGAAAGACTAGAGATCTCTTCAAGAAAATTAGAGATATCAAGGGAACATTTCATACAAAGATGGGCGCGATAAAGGACAGAAATGGTCTGGACCTAACAGAAGCAGAAGATATTAAGAAGAGGTGTCAAGAATACACAGAAGAACTGTACAAAAAAGATCTTCACGACCCAGATAATCATGATGATGTAATCACTAATCTATAGCCAGACATCTTGGAATGTGAAGTCAAGTGGGCCTTAGAAAGCATCACTACGAACAAAGCTAGTGGAGGTGATGGAATTCCAATTGAGCTGTTTCAAATCCTGAAAGACGATGCTGTGAAAGTGCTGCACTCAATATGTCAGCAAGTTTGGAAAACTCAGCAGTGGCCATAGGACTGGAAAAGGTCCATTTTCATTCCAATCCCAAAGAAAGGCAATGCCCAAGAATGCTCAGACTACCACACAATTGCACTCATCTCACACACTAGTAGTTACAGTTAGTTCACATCAAATTTGGAATATAATCTCTAGCAATCCTGACACTACTAACACCTTTCTCAGAGTGTCAATATAGCATATATCTATTTGAAAATGCAGTTCTTTTTAGCCTTATTAAGTATTTAATAATCATCAATAATGTACTAGATAGTATGGAGTTTAAATGGAACTATTTCTCAAACTGCTGAGAAGAGAAAGAGAAACTGCAATGAGGCAGTTTGGGACAGGGTGTCGAAGCTTGGGTGGGGTGAGGAGGGCTTCCAAGCAGCAGAACAGCCCTGGAGTGGGGTCCTGGAGCTCAGGTGGCGTGTAGAGGCTTTCCATGGCAGGCGGGGGCCGGGGAGAAGAGCCAGTAGCTGCTGCCTTGGGCAGGGTGTCAGTCCCAGTGGGATGAAGCAGGCCTTTGTTTGTGGAAGGGAGCATCACTGGCAAGGGGAGCGCGGCTATATAAAGGGGAGCCGATCAAAGAAGCAAATTATTAAAGATAACAGGAAACAGATTTCTCATTGCCAGAAAAGGGAGCTACATAGAGGGAAAAGATGAAAACTAAAGTCAGCTCTGCGGTTTTAGACTGGAATTGAGGGGCTTGGTTTGTATTACATGTCTGTTAAAGAAATAGTAGTTTATAAACTTCCCACAAGACAACTCCAAATCCAGAGGGCTTCAAGGTAAATTCTCCTAAACATCTAATGATAAAATAGTAGCAATTCTATTCTGACTCCTCCAAAAAATAGAAAAGGAATACTTTCCAATTCATTCTATGAGGCTGACATTACAATGAAACCAAAAATCAGACAAAGATATAACAATAGGAGAAAATTACAAACTGATACCCTTCATGTCTAAATAAAATTTTAGCAAATTAAATCTCACAATATAGTAAAGGATAGTACACTGTAACCCAGTGGGCTTTAATCCCAAGAATGCAAGGTTGTTTTAACATTAGAAAATCAATCCATGGAATTCATCATGTTAACAAACTAAAAAAGAAAAACACAGTCATCTCAAGAGATGCAGGAAAAAACGTTCAACAAAATTCAACTGGAATTCTGCTACCATCCTGTCAAGAGAAGCCTCTGTTGAGAATCATGGTTTAGATGTAGTAGCATATAGACAACTATCTGTTCTGTTCTTGAGGGTATGTAAAAGCTGGACTCCATAGCCATTCATGTTACAGGATGCTGGCATAAATTCTAACTTTAATTATCTCTTACCTAAATACATTATGCTATACTCTAACTCAGTGTTCCTCAAACTGTTTCATCATTTGAAAGATAAGGTTTTTTATACAGTAGTGCTACAATCGCCTGGTATCTAAAGTCTTTGAAAATTAAGAGTGAAAAACACATTCTCCTCCAAATCATGACAAATGATATAGCTCTTATAAAAAGCAAAAATGATATTAAGAAATTTGTCAAACAATCCATCCACAATGACAAAGTTTAAAATATATCTTTAAGGCACCACCCTAAAACAAAATTTTATTTAAACTCGTTATAATGTATGTATACAAAAATATCTAGCCAAAAGGTAATCTGAATGCTATTTTGACAGTTGGTGTGAATGAAAAGGTATCCAAAGAAGTAACAAGTTTTAAGGCCAAATACAGCTGTGACAAAAATTAAAATATCTAAAAAATCACTTCCAGTGACACCTTTTCCAATCTTTCAACTTCCAAAATATCATTCTCCTTGTACCCAGGCTGACAATGTGACTATTTCTTAAATTATTTTTACATGAATATGTGCGTGCTCAATCGCTCAATCATGTCTGATTTTTGTGATTCTATGGACTGTAACCCACCAGGCTCCTCTTGTCCATGGGATTGCCCAGGCAAGAACGCTGGAGTGGTTTGCCATTTCCTTCTCCAGGGGATCTTTCTGACCCAGGGATTAAATCCATGTCTCCTGCCTTGGGGCCAAATGCTTTACTGCTGAGCCACCAGGTCAGGCCACATAAACATGTACAGGTATATTTTCCCTAAAATATCTATGGTCTATGGAAGGAAATTAGGAAAAGATTATGAAGCTATTATGTATCCTTCAAGCTTCAGTTATATAAAGTTGAGAGATTTTGCCAAATTAACAAGAAGATCTGGAGTGATGGAGCATGTGTTTATTTGTTCATTCATTCAACAAATATGTTTTGAGTTTCAATTATATGTCAAGCCCTTTTCTAGTTGCTGGAGATTTTAGTGAAAAAGAGAGATTACATACGTACTTTAAGGAATAACCCATTCTCGTGTGGGAGACAGAAAACATGAAAATATATTGATAATTTTAATATCATATAGATAAGAGTAATCCACGAAAGTTTAAATAGAATAATAAATTCTACTATGTTTAGATTTTTACAGATTTACACATGGAAACAAAATTAGAAGTTGCTAGTCATAAAAAATAAGGAGTAAAGAGCATTCGAAAGGCCTCAATCTGGAACCACCTCAGGCTGATCAAGAATTATCACAATGGCCAATGAAACTGTGTACAGTGAAATGGGAGAAGAATGTTCTGGACTGATATCAGAGAGGTGAGCAACAGCCAGATTACTGGCATTGTAAACCAGGGTAAGAAGTCTAGTTTGGGAACAACCAGCCACTTGGTTAGGATACTGAATAGAGCTTCTAGGAGAAAAAGGACTAAGGCAAGAAAGGGATAAAGACATAAGAATAAAACTAGAGATAAATTATTTCAGGAGAGGTAAACTACTAGAGTAGGCAAAAAACTGTATGTAACTGATTGAAAATGCATGTGGAATGGAATCACTATCAGTTGAAAAGCGTGAGTATCTGCATTAAATGAAAGAATCTCAACTTGAACAATAAATAAGAGTGCTTAAACTATTAGAAAGCAAGGTCTGGGGACCTATAAAGAATAAGTCTGGATTAGATAATAAAATTATTTCATGAAGCACAAAAATACTATGAATTTAAGTAGAGAAGAACTGTACAAAAGAGATCATCACGATCCAGATAATCATGATGATGTGATTACTAATCTAGAGCCAGACACCTTGGAATGTGAAGTCAAGTGGGCCTTAAAAGCATGACTACAAACAAAGTTAGTGGAGATGATGGAATTCCAGTTGAGCCAATTCAAATCCTGAAAGATGATGCTGTGAAAGTGCTGCACTCAATATGCCAGCAAATTTGGAAAATTCAGCAGTGGCCACAGCACTGGAAAAGGTCAGTTTTCATTCCAATCTCAAAGAAAGGCAATTCCAAAGAATGCTCAAACTACCATACAGTTGCACTCATCTCACACACTAGTAAAGTAATGCTCAAAATTCTCCAAGCCAGGCTTCAGCAATACATGAACCGTGAACTCCCTGATGTTCAAGCTGGTTTTAGAAAAGGC
>SJYC01012761.1:0-37019 GCA_006408675.1 Madoqua kirkii | reverse complement strand
TTATTTATTTATAAGCATAAAAAATTGAAATTAACTTAAATGTCTGATTATGGAGAAATAATTTTAAATAACTCCTCATACATTTATAGAACATATGCTACTAAATCATAGAAATGATATTTCTAAGAATTATTAATAATGAAAACATTTTTAGACTAAGCTAAGAAAAATTAAATATGAAATAGTATAAACTGGTGGCTCAGAGGTTAAAGCGTCTGCCTCCAATGCGGGAGACCTGGATTCGATACCTGGGTTGGGAAGACCCCCTGGAGAAGGAAATGGCAACCCACTCCAGTATTCTTGCCTGGAGAATCCCATGGACAGAGAAGCCTAATTGGTTACAGTCCACGGGGTCGCAAAGAGTCGGTTACGACTGAGCGACTTCACCTCACCTCAAAACAGTTCTTAAAAAATGAATTCTGTGATGCCAGAAAACACATCAAAATAATAGCTGGCGAATCAGGACAACAGAGGATGTCAGAAGTTCTTGGGGCTTGGGGGAGTCTTTCTCTAGAGGAAGAAAATGGGAGAGCAGTCATCCCTTACTAAATGACAGATCCATGTAGGAAACAATTAGCCAAGAATAACTTCGGAGATAGGTAGACATTACAATTCAGATTCTTAAGCCAATATGGGATCTGAAGTCAACCAAGAGGAAGATTACCATGGAGCACGCATTTTCCTGGTGGCTTAGAGTATTGGCAGCTCATGGCTCTCAGCTGAGTTGCTCTCCATAAGTTGCTATCAGCCAGCCAGAGACACTCGAATGGATGACTGAAGGGCTCTTCAGTTCCCAAACTCCCCACAGAGTCAGCTGCCTCCCACTGCCCAAGCCTACTCTGCACTCTCCTCACATCTGATACCGAGAGTTCTTGCAGTGAACGGTATACAAACATTTACCTCAAACGTACAACACTAACACAGAGGAAATCCGTATTCTAGAATTCTGATTACCATGGTCAAGGCCATGGATCCAACCCTTGGACTTCTTGGTTATATAAGTTAATAAATTTCCTTTTAACTTAGCCTGTTTGGATCGTGCAGTTCCTGTCACTTTCACCAAAAGAGACTTGTCTAAGTACAGCACCTTGAATGCAAGTCTCAGAAATGATCTAGTGTGATCAGCAGAGGGATGCTTACACATTCACTCAGTAAATATTATGGAGCATCTACTCATCTCCTTCGTGCCAAGTTCTGTTCCAGGCACTGGGGACACAAAAGTGCATAATTCAGTGCCTGGGTTCTCAGAAGGCTTACATTTAAGTGGGGAGAAGAGAAAATAAGTAAGTAAGAAGATAAACAGAGAGTAGGACCTGGAGTATAGGGTACTCTTCCGCAGTTGGTCCTAGGGCATTGGAGTGCCACAGAGATTAGCTCTGATAAGTTGGATGGCATTATATTTGAGCAGGAGAGGCCATTCCAGGTTCTGCACCTATGCTACCATGTCTCCTTGGAGGTTACTGTGGCCTGTTTATAATCGTCCACAGGGACTAGTAGGGCCCTTGCAATCAACATGCTTCTCTCCAGTGCTGCCTTTAGGCTTACCCAGGGAGCTCTAGAGACTGCTACATCAGATCTTGACATTCTGGAAAATCTATCTGTATGGATTTCACCTAAGTCTGCATTTCTTAGATCATTCCAAGTGCCTTATGTGAAGTATTTCATTTAGCACTCAAAACAACCCTGTGAGGTACATATGACCATCTTAACCAACAGGTAAATAATCCAGGTCATAGAGAGAAGCAGTTCCTCCAAGCTTATACCACCACCGAGTGGTTCTGAGCCCAGTAAGTCTGACTCCAGAGACCTTAGGACTGTTGAGACCTGACAGAAGCCAGGACAGGCATCAAGAACTAAAGTAGGCCAGAGCTACAATCATGGGAAAAGCTGGGTCACTGCCCAGAAGGAGCTGAGATCATCATCCCCCCGACCTTGAGACTCATCCAGTCAGCATATTCCCCGTAGCCTGGTTAGAGCTAGCCCAGATAACACAAAAAGTCCCTTAAAATTTAGCCAGTTAATAGATGCCAAGAACCCCTTGCAACCAACCTGCCCTTGCCAACTCCCTGTCTTTGTTCTAAGTCTATAAATACTGCTGTAATTCAGGGCTCGGGGCCCTTGCACCACTCCACTGCGCTGGAGGTGGCTTGGGTCCTGGCTCGAGCTAGTAATAAAACGCTTTTTGCTTTTGCATTGCCATGGATGTCTTGTTTTCTCAGCTTTGGGGACTCGGACTGCGGGCATAACAAGGACCTTTTCGGAAGCCTACACAATTTGGCAAAACTTGATATAGGGGTCATAGCTGTCAGAGTGCCTGTCAGACCTGTATCTGGGCCTGCATTTCTTGACAAGGTTAAAATCATTACAAAAGGGATTTATGTTTACTGGGCACTTGCCTTGTTCCAGATACTTTCCATGTGTAAGGTCATTTAATCTTATAAGACAAACAACCCTGCCAGGTTGTCATTATAGTGCCTGAGGAGTTAATGCCAGCACAGGTTAAAAATATGCCCACAGCTCTAACTAGTGCTCAAGATGGGTCTCAGACCTAGATCTGGCTGACTCCAAAATATGTACTCTTATTATGATTACAATTGTGCCATGCTACTTTCCAAGCTGAAGGTCATCTTCATCATTGAAGCTTAGTTGTTTACTTTGATTCAGCTTCCTCTGAATGAAATTGATGTTACTGAAACATCAGATGTTATTAAAACATCTGAATGAGAATTGAGAACACACAGAGATTAATTGAGAGAAATTCAGGCTATACTATAGATGTGCCAAGCCTTTCTTGTGGACATATATTTGTGTTCTATATTATACTTCACCTCACCTCAAAACAGTTCTTAAAAAATGAATTCTGTGATGCCAGAAAACACATCAAAATAATAGCTGGCGAATCAGGACAACAGAGGATGTCAGAAGTTCTTGGGGCTTGGGGGAGTCTTTCTCTAGAGGAAGAAAATGGGAGAGCAGTCATCCCTTACTAAATGACAGATCCATGTAGGAAACAATTAGCCAAGAATAACTTCGGAGATAGGTAGACATTACAATTCAGATTCTTAAGCCAATATGGGATCTGAAGTCAACCAAGAGGAAGATTACCATGGAGCACGCATTTTCCTGGTGGCTTAGAGTATTGGCAGCTCATGGCTCTCAGCTGAGTTGCTCTCCATAAGTTGCTATCAGCCAGCCAGAGACACTCGAATGGATGACTGAAGGGCTCTTCAGTTCCCAAACTCCCCACAGAGTCAGCTGCCTCCCACTGCCCAAGCCTACTCTTCACTCTCCTCACATCTGATACCGAGAGTTCTTGCCAGTGAACGGTATACAAACATTTACCTCAAACGTACAACACTAACACAGAGGAAATCCGTATTCTAGAATTCTGATTACCATGGTCAAGGCCATGGATCCAACCCTTGGACTTCTTGGTTATATAAGTTAATAAATTTCCTTTTAACTTAGCCTGTTTGGATCGTGCAGTTCCTGTCACTTTCACCAAAAGAGACTTGTCTAAGTACAGCACCTTGAATGCAAGTCTCAGAAATGATCTAGTGTGATCAGCAGAGGGATGCTTACACATTCACTCAGTAAATATTATGGAGCATCTACTCATCTCCTTCGTGCCAAGTTCTGTTCCAGGCACTGGGGACACAAAAGTGCATAATTCAGTGCCTGGGTTCTCAGAAGGCTTACATTTAAGTGGGGAGAAGAGAAAATAAGTAAGTAAGAAGATAAACAGAGAGTAGGACCTGGAGTATAGGGTACTCTTCCGCAGTTGGTCCTAGGGCATTGGAGTGCCACAGAGATTAGCTCTGATAAGTTGGATGGCATTATATTTGAGCAGGAGAGGCCATTCCAGGTTCTGCACCTATGCTACCATGTCTCCTTGGAGGTTACTGTGGCCTGTTTATAATCGTCCACAGGGACTAGTAGGGCCCTTGCAATCAACATGCTTCTCTCCAGTGCTGCCTTTAGGCTTACCCAGGGAGCTCTAGAGACTGCTACATCAGATCTTGACATTCTGGAAAATCTATCTGTATGGATTTCACCTAAGTCTGCATTTCTTAGATCATTCCAAGTGCTTTATGTGAAGTATTTCATTTAGCACTCAAAACAACCCTGTGAGGTACATATGACCATCTTAACCAACAGGTAAATAATCCAGGTCATAGAGAGAAGCAGTTCCTCCAAGCTTATACCACCACCGAGTGGTTCTGAGCCCAGTAAGTCTGACTCCAGAGACCTTAGGACTGTTGAGACCTGACAGAAGCCAGGACAGGCATCAAGAACTAAAGTAGGCCAGAGCTACAATCATGGGAAAAGCTGGGTCACTGCCCAGAAGGAGCTGAGATCATCATCCCCCCGACCTTGAGACTCATCCAGTCAGCATATTCCCCGTAGCCTGGTTAGAGCTAGCCCAGATAACACAAAAAGTCCCTTAAAATTTAGCCAGTTAATAGATGCCAAGAACCCCTTGCAACCAACCTGCCCTTGCCAACTCCCTGTCTTTGTTCTAAGTCTATAAATACTGCTGTAATTCAGGGCTCGGGGCCCTTGCACCACTCCACTGCGCTGGAGGTGGCTTGGGTCCTGGCTCGAGCTAGTAATAAAACGCTTTTTGCTTTTGCATTGCCATGGATGTCTTGTTTTCTCAGCTTTGGGGACTCGGACTGCGGGCATAACAAGGACCTTTTCGGAAGCCTACACAATTTGGCAAAACTTGATATAGGGGTCATAGCTGTCAGAGTGCCTGTCAGACCTGTATCTGGGCCTGCATTTCTTGACAAGGTTAAAATCATTACAAAAGGGATTTATGTTTACTGGGCACTTGCCTTGTTCCAGATACTTTCCATGTGTAAGGTCATTTAATCTTATAAGACAAACAACCCTGCCAGGTTGTCATTATAGTGCCTGAGGAGTTAATGCCAGCACAGGTTAAAAATATGCCCACAGCTCTAACTAGTGCTCAAGATGGGTCTCAGACCTAGATCTGGCTGACTCCAAAATATGTACTCTTATTATGATTACAATTGTGCCATGCTACTTTCCAAGCTGAAGGTCATCTTCATCATTGAAGCTTAGTTGTTTACTTTGATTCAGCTTCCTCTGAATGAAATTGATGTTACTGAAACATCAGATGTTATTAAAACATCTGAATGAGAATTGAGAACACACAGAGATTAATTGAGAGAAATTCAGGCTATACTATAGATGTGCCAAGCCTTTCTTGTGGACATATATTTGTGTTCTATATTAGTCAACAAAGGTCCATCTAGTCAAGGCTGTGGTTTTTCCAGTGGTCATGTATGGATATGAGAGTTGGACTACAAAGAAAGCTGAGTGCTGAAGAATTGATGCTTTTCAGCTGTGGTATTGGAGAAGACTCTTGAGAGTCCTTTGGACTGCAAGGAGATCCAACCAATCCATCCTAAAGGAAATCAGTCCTGAATATTCACTGGAAGGACTGATGCTGAAGCTAAACTCCAATACTTTGGCCACCTCATGCAAAGAGTTGACTCATTTGAAAAGACCCTGATGCTGGGAAAGATTGAGAGCAGGAGGAAAAGGGGATGACAGAGGATGAGATGGTTGGATGGCATCACTGACTCAATGGACATTGAGTTTGGGTGAATTCCTGGAGTTGGTGATGGACAGGGAAGCCTGGTGTGCTGCGGTTCGTGGGGTCGCAAAGAGTCGGACATGACTGAGTGACTGAAATGAAACTGAAAACCTAAAAAGAGTAATAAACAGGCATGATTTCCATGTGGTCACCACATACTTTCTCATCAAAGGACTGGTCACTGTGTCCAGACACAGGTGAGTGTGGACACTCTCAGTCTTCTTTTTTTCTGGCCACCCAGTGAGGAATGTAGGATCTTAGTTCCCTGACCAGGGATCAAACTGACTCCCCTGAACTGGAAGCTCTGAGTCCCAACTACTGGATCACTAGAGAAGTCCAACACAGCCTCAGTCTTAGTCATGGTCCTCAGCCTTGTCATATCCTGGATTCTAGGATTGACCTGGCCAGATAACTCTGTCTTTTAAAGTAGTCATGACTTTGCAAGAATTCCTCAAATTTCCCTAAGTAGTTGGCCTTTTCTTGGGATACCATTGTTACCTCATTGGTACCTTTAACTACCCATTTATCTCATACCTCCTATCACTGTGGCATTCATGTCCACTCATAGGCAATGCTAAACCCATCCTTGAGTGCCAGGCCCTCTGGGTGAGGTCCCAAAGCTCTGGCTCCTGGTTTGATCTGATTCTTTGCCCTTTGCTCTGCCTACTCGAACCTGTGATTTCTCTTTGCTCACCAGGCCCCAAAGACAGTCTCCCAAGATGTGTCTTGGCTGCAAGACCACAAGCTCAGTAACTTCCTTCTGGCCCACCTCACCTTCTGTCTGTTCTTCCCCCCAGCCTCAGTGGGTGCCTGCTCTTTTCCTGGGTGCTGCTGTGGCTCACTCAACTTCTCAGCTCCAAATGCTCCTGTGTTTTCCTGAATCTTAGGTCCTGCTCACATCCTCCTGGAAAGAACTATTTCAACCATCCTTGTCACTTTTGGCGGGGAAGATTAAGTTCCATAGGAATAGATGACTCCTTTTTCTATAGCTGCTCCTTGAATCTCCTTTGAAAAAATCTCTCTTCTTCCACAGCTTCAGGGCAAGAAACAAAAAGATCTTTACTTAATATGCAGAACTTGCAACCAGCCCTCTAACTGCTATCCCCGCAGAGAGCCCTTTTCAATGCTTAAAAAATTCTTTTTCAGGCTTTTCCCCCTTGAATTGAGATCCACATTTTTATCACAACATTATAAATTAGTTAATGCATTTTTAATATATTAATGTCATGGCAGTGGACTAAAAGAGCTGATGCTACTTTTAAGCATTAAGGTTAACTACCAAATATAGACTTGAACTTTAGGGCTAATAGGAAACACCATTTTCTTGTTATTTTATCATGAGATGTTTACAAATGCTCTGATAGTAACCTCGGTATATGCTTATTCATAATGTTATTTCCTCCAAAAATGAACCCTTTAAAAATTTAGACATAATTTCTGTCCCCTACAGTTTCACAATGTGGTCTATAATTGTTCTCTGAGAATAAAAGAAACAGCTCCTGTTTAATGAGAATTTACTATGTGTCATGCTCTGCACTGAGTAACTCATAGATATTACTTTGTTCACTTCCTCAACAACACTATGAGGCTGGTAGAGTCATAATAATTCTCAGTGCATTAGCTGAAACTCAGATAAGTTAAATAGTGTTAGAGTCCCAGAACCAGGCCACAGTGGAGCTTGACTTCAAAGTCCAAACTTAGCTATGGAGTGACTTTGTCTCTCAAAACTGGGTAAAGATAAAAAATGTGTGTGGAGTGTGTCTGTGTGTGTCTTTGTGTGAGAGAGAAAGAGACAGAAATAGAGAGTGAGGGCAGAAGTACAGAAATATGCAAAGGAAAAGGTCCTTCTTCATCTCAGTAACCTCCTACCCCATTTAACCCTGCGCAGAGCTTCCATTGTGAACAGTGGCACTATGGCTAAGACTCGGAGCACTTCATTTATTTAATATAGGAAGTGTTACCAAAAGGTATGTGTGGGGGGTCCAGCTGCTCGCTGCTCAAAGTCCAGTAAACAGGCCAGGTTGGTGGAAAGGAAAGTTTGCTTTTTTCAGATGCCGGCAACTGCGGGAGGAGGGTTGTGGACATCTGTCCAAGGCCAGTCCTGCCGCCCCCGCCCCCAACAAGCAAGGAGTGGGAGCGTTTATAGGCAGAGTCAGGGGGGGGCCGACATGCAGAAACCGCACAGTCATGTCTAACGTCATCTTCAAAGTGGTCATCAGTGGTCTGACTAGCAACATATTGGTTGTTTTAGGTACAGCTGGAGAAGACTCCCAGGAGTCCCTTATACTGCAAGGAGATCCAACCAGTCCGTTCTGAATGAGATCAGTCCTGGGTTTTCTTTGGAAGGACTGATGCTAAAGCTGAAACTTCAGTACTTTGGCCACCTCCTGCGAAGAGTTGACTCATTGGAAAAGACTCTGATGCTGGGAGGGATTGAGGGCAAGAGGAGAAGGGGACGACAGAGGATGAAATGGCTAGATGGCATCATGGACTCGATGGACGTGAGTCTGAGTGAACTCCGGGAGTTGGTGATGGACAGGGAGGCCTGGCATGCTGTGATTCACGGGGTCGCAAAGTCGGACATGACTGAGCGACTGAACTGAACTGAACCAAATCTACAGTTCAAGGGTGCACTTGTTGCCATTTCTTTACAATCAATTCTCAGAATTGTGGCAACTCATGTCCTGGGTACCGTCTGGTCATGATGTAGTTAACTTCACCTGGTGTTTTAGTATCTGTAAGATAGCTCACAGGATATGGCTCAGAATATTATATAGTCCTTGAGAAAGAACTAAAGGTCCTTGACTATGCTTAATGACTACATTATTATTATTTAGTCTCCTTTGACTGTTTTCCTTTGTTTCAGCATTTCTCACTTCCCTGATTAAACCTATTCTTTGACTAAAGTTTTCCACATGCAAAAGGCAGACAGAGAACATGCTGGGGGCAGGCAAGGACCATACGGTCCTGCTCTGTTTCAAAAGGATACCTTTCTTTTCTCTTTTCTGACCACTGGAGAGGACTTGTCTTTCATTCTTTCATGAAATAATCTCCTCAAAATGTCCTTTATCAATAACCTGTATATTCAGATCACAAATGTATTCAGATTCAAATCTACGGATGAACCTCACTATACAAAAAATGTGCATGATATGTGCTATTAAAAAATGTCCATGATATGTGCTATTTTGTTTGTTGGGACATCACAGGCTTAAAAAGGGGCTGGCCTTTTTGTTACCTATAGCCTATTATTTATGTAGTTTTATCAGGATACAAGAAAAACCCTTAAGATACAGTACTAATGATCGGATCTGTCTTGATTATTTAAGTGTAGTCACTCAAGAGGGAGGGGATATAGGTACACTTATAGCTGATTCACACTGAATCACAGCACACCAGGCTTCCCTGTCCATCACCAACTCCCAGAGTTCACTCAGACTCACGTCCATCGAGTCCGTGATGCCATCCAGCCATCTCATCCTCTGTCGTCCCCATCTCCACTTGCCCCCAACCCCTCCCAGCATCAGAGTCTTTTCCAATGAAAATTGGGAATTTGCTGTGTGATACAGGGAGCTCAATCCAGTGCTCTGTGACAACGGAGGGGTGGGATGGGGTGGGAGACGGGAGGGGGATTCAGGAGGGAGTGTGCATATGTTTGTATGTACCTGTAGCTGATTCATGTTGATGTGTGGCAGAGGCCAACACAATATTGTAAAGCAATTATTCTCCAATAAATAAATAAAACATTTTTTAAAAATTAATACACTTAAAAAAAATAAATAAATGTGCTCCATGAGAAACAAAACAGCAAATGAGCTAGATAATCTTTTTTTTTAGATGATCCTTTAAGTCCAAATCACATGTTCATGACAAGGTACCAAGAAAGTTGAATTCAGTTTTTCCACCTTGCACCCTACAAAATTACCACTTGGTGTATTGCCTCTTTAGAGTGACAAACAGGCAGCTACTTTACCCAGATTTCATTGTAAAGAGGGTTATAATGTTAATAATAGCATTAATAGTGAGTCATCCTAGCAGTGGTAAACAGCAATAGCAATCTTAATACTATATTTATTACATGGAGATTATTAAAGCTGTTATTAAGGCTATAAAACCAGAACATGGCAAATCTATCTTTTCATCCTGCCATTTATCCGGCCTTTTCTTTCCAGAAAGATTCGAATAACTCCTGTTCCACACCAGTTCAATTCAATTTAGTCACTCAGTCGTGTCCGACTCTTTGAGACCCCATGGACTGCAGCACACCAGGCCTTCCTGTCCATCACCAACTCCCAGAGCCTACTCAAACTCATGTCCATCGTGTCAGTGATGCAATCCAACTGTCTCATCCTTTGTCATCCCCTTCTCCTCTCACCTTCAGTCTTTCCCAGCATCAGGGTCTTTTCCAATGAGTCAGTTCTTCACATCATGCAGCCAAAGTATTGGAGTTTCAGCTTCACCATCAGTCCTGATCCTGATGCTCTTTTACCACCAGAGTAGGTCCAAACAGCCCTAATTTGTCCTTAGTCTCTTGGCAACCTGATTCTAGGAGCACTTGCTATGATAAGGTGTAATAGTTGCAAAGAATATAATTTCCACTGTGCATTAAATATTGATGCATTCTTACAACTGTTACCTCAGTCTTTTAAAAGCACCAATGAAATCTAAATATACTAGTGATTTGATACCCACACGTGTTTGTTTTTAAAAGATCTGAGCAAGTAATTCCATTTAGCAGTCAGAAATTTTACTTTAACTCTTGCTAAATCCATTCAACCTCTTCCATGAATTTATCCAAATGGAATATCACTCTATGCTCAGGTCTTTTCTAGATCACCATATTATACTATCTGCAAGGGAAATGTGTATATAAATGGAAATTTTTTTTTACTTTCTGTGCCCCAAATCCCAAGTTAAAATTTTCTATCATTATAATTACTAGTACATAGTTGATCAAAAAAATCAAAATGCTGACACTTTAGATAATCATTAAACCAGAAGAAAGCTTCCTTTGGAAATGCTTCTCTTAATGAGATGAATAAGGGCATGTTTCTAAAGTTAGTTCATATATTCACTCATGAATATTATTATTACTAATATGATAAAGATTTGGCATTGTTTTTATTTCTATTTTTCGATTTTATAAATGTGGGGACTGAGAAATCTTGTTGAGATAAATATATGCAGATAGAAAAGATTTTGCTGAAACACAGTTACTCAGTGCTTTGAATTCATTCTATGTCAAGAGCACCTAGTGATTTGTTATAAAATTCTTTTTCATGTTCTATCAAATGACAGCTTGATTAGACTTGCCTTCAATTTTGTTGGACGAAAAGAATTGGAAACCACCTGGCTTGCAACAGAATTTTTATCCAGTTATAGGTCTTTCACCAGGAAAGCTTTGCCAAGACTTATCAAAAGGCTATTAATTATACATGCTACTTTCTACTTAGAGGTACTTTCTAACATAGGATATATTCAAAATGGGTTGATAAAATAAAAATCTTTCATTTTTAAAATAACTTTGCACAGTCACAGTTTTTAATAAAATTGTTTTTATCTCATCATATGTTTTAAGTATTTTGTGTGTACGTGTGTGTGCCTGCTCAGAGGCTTGGTCGTGTCTGACTCTTTGTGACCCCATGGACTGTAGCCCGCCAAGCTCCTCTGTCCATGGAATTTTCCAGACAAGAATGCTGGAGTGGGTACGCATTTGCTACTCCAGGGGATCTTTCTGACCCAGGGATCTAACCCTTGTCTCTTATGTCTTCCGCAGTGGCAGGTGCATTCTTTACCCCTGAGCCACCATATTTTGTCAAAACTTTGATGAGCTAAAACAGCAGATTTAGGTCACTGAATTTGTGGAAAATCAACTCGGCAAAAATAGTCACTTCAGAATTACTCTCTTCAGAATAACTCTTTCAGTTTCTGTTCAAGCAAATCAATTAATATATACATCTAAAAAATGTATACAGAAACTATTGAGAAATAAACTATGAAGAACATCTTATAAAACAGGTTGCTAGAGTAGGAAAGATGAGATCTAAATTACGTAGAGGTAAAACAATTTTTTTTCATTTTTAACAATAAGTCATAAAACAAGAAAATAATGTTATTTCTTATAACAAATCTGTAATTAAGTAACGTAGTATGAAATTCCAGCTGAGTGGAAGTGTATTTTTCCCTTTCAAGGGGGAAGAGAACTTTTGGGAAAAGGAATATTCATAATGAAGAACCTTCATAAACAGAGCTACCGCTTCTCAAGTTGATCAGTTTCAAGTCAGAATATGAATGGGAATTCAGAACGTGGAAGTTGATGCCCTCAAAACTATCCTCAGATGCCCTTTGGTAATTCTCTTACATTCAGGAGTTTCCCTGTTTGAAGACTATTGCTGTTAGGAATCAATCTGCTTTGACACCTAAAGGAACCAGAGATATAATCAATAATAATGATTGTTATAGTGACAGGATGGGACATCCAGGGAAGTTCCTTTAAATGGGGATTCCCAGGTGGCTCAGCAGTAAAGAATCAGCCTGAAATGCAGGAACTGAAGGAAACACAGGCTTGATCCCTGGGTAGGTAAGATCCCAAACCCACTCCCGTATTCTTGCCTGGAAAATCCCATGGACAGAAGAGCCTGGCAGGCTACAGTCCATAGAGTTGCAACAAGTCAGAGATGACTGAAGTTACTTAGCATGCACACATACCAGCCCCAGAATCAGTCATTTCTTCAAGGATCCCTGGCGATGTCATTAAATGGGGGCAGACGCAGCCTTTTCTTCTTGGCCCCTCTTCTGCATCCAGCCTGGACCACAGATGTGACAGCATCCACGTCTCACAGTAACAAGATGACAACATGTGGATGAAGGCCTACACTAAAGAAAGCTGGACAGAAAGCTAGGAGGAGGCCACAGCCCTGCCCACATCACAATCTGTAGCTGGACTGTGCTGCCAGCTTTCCTAGCCGAGCACAATCCTGACTTCTTAACCAACCCAGAAACTTGGATTGTTCTGGAAGTCTTCTTTTCTCTCACTCCCCACATCTACCCAGTGTCCAACCCTAATTGTTTTTTTTAGATTTATTTATTTATTTTTGGCCGTGCTGAGTCTTTGTTGCTGCTTTCTCTAGTTGCAGCAAGCAGGGGTTCTCTTCGTTGCTGTGCATGGGCTTCTCACTTGAGGTAGTTTCTCTTGTTGCAGAGCACAAGCTCTTGGCATGCAAGTTTCAGCCTGCATCTTGTCACATGGGCTCAGTAGTTGTGGCTCAGGAACTTAGTTGCCCTGCAGCACGTGGGATCTTCCCCAACCAAGGATCAAACCTGTGTCTCCTGTGCTGGCAGGCAGATTCTTAACCACTGTACCACCAAGGAAGCACCCCAAGCCCTAATCATTTTATCTCCCTAACATTTCTGTCTTTTCTGGTTTCTTTGTCCTGACAGCCACTGCCTTAGTTTGAGCCCTTGCCTTTTGGTTTGTCCACTTCTCTGGAAGCAATGTTTACTTATTAGAGTCTCATCTTGACACTGGAGCTTTAAGTGGACTCTGTTGGCCATAGAATGAAGCACCAACATCTTCAAATGAAACATTAGGTCCTAGAATGTAATCTGATGCTTGCTTGCCTTGCTAGACTCATCCCTGACATGTTTCTCCCATCCTGCACTCCAGAAAACTGAGCTACACTACGTTGTCCACTGTTTTTAGACCTTTCCTCTCTCTCCTCTTTCCTCTGAAACAACCTTCATTCCTATATGCCAATACATTTTTTTTAAAAAACCTTCATACTTCATGTCATCATAGCAAGCATATACTCTTCTTTTAACACTCAACTTATATCCCTCTCAAAGGCTTACCTGGTTCCATCCCTCTCTTACTGAAAAAAAAAAGAAAAAGAAACAAAGAGAATTAGGGGATTCATAAAACTTGATTTAACAATTATTTTATTCTTTTCTGAAAAATGGGAATTAAAAATGCTACAGTCTCTACGCAAATATAGAAAAATGCTTATTTATATATGTATTTTATACAAATATTGTTAAAACTCCAATCCAGGTATAGCCACATAGCTTTAATGAAGTTACTATTTCCACAGAAGCTGGTGGTAAAATGGAATGAGCCCAGTCACTTCTGAAAATGCCATGCTTATCAGACTAATGTCATTGTTTCATGTGTCTTATTAGCAATGTTATTTACTTTGAATAGTAAATGGTGCCTGAGTGGTTACCTGTCTGATGAATTTGTTTTATGTAGAGTCTAATCATAGCTCCATCAATATGTCAGCATTTAATAAACATTTGAGGATGTTAATTAAATACTAACAGTGTAAATTGTCCATTTGATCATTGTACTACAGGCACTATCTTGCCGCATGTGTTGATTATGTACTTGGAGTTGAGAGAAGATAACGGTGCCCAGATTTCTTTGGACTAAATTAAACACCGTGTTTGAAACATCTGGCCAGTCTTTGTTTCCCTATACTATGCAGTGATTAGTAACTATTTTTAAAGGCCCTTTCTATAGTGCTAGAAACTCTGGGGTGATGGGCACAGAAGGAAAGAAGACTGGACTTGAGGACCTATTTCCTTAGCTTTGTTAGGCATTTTTTAATGATCATATAATTTACTTAATTGAAACACATCTGCATAAGGGGACAGGATACGAAGCTCCAGGAATGTGGGGTAAATACGTAAAGGTGTCTTCCTTTACCCCTCAGCACACAGTGGGATACTGCACCTCATGAAGTTGCTTCAGGAAGGAGTCTCCCTTCCAGGGCTTCTCAGAACATCCCTCTTCCTTCCAAAGATGGACACAGGTACACGAGTACCCTGCACCACTATTTATCTTCCGGTGCACATGCCAAGACCCCTGTGTTGAATCCCAGTCAGGTTGGGGTGAGGGGGCAAGGTGTGCAGGACTGTTTGTAAGGAAGGAAGGACAGAGCAGGCAGAAGAATAGAGAATGGCCAAATAGAAGGAGGCATCAGGAAGGAGGCAAAAGAGAAACTTCTCTGGCTAAAGCCTCCTCCCCATTCACCTTTAAGAAGATAAAGTGAAAGTGTCAGCTGCTCAGTCACGTCCGACTCCGACCCCATGGACTGCAGGCCACCAGGCTCCTCTGTCCATGGAATTCACCGGGCAAGAATACTGGGTAGGTAGAGTTCCCTTCTCCAGGGGATCTCCCCAACCCAGGGATCAACCCAGGGATCAAACCTGGGTCGCCCGCATTGCCTGCAGATTCTTTACTGTCTGAGCCAATTGGGGAGCCTTTAAGAAGAGAAGGAACTCCCAAAGAGAAGGGCTGGAAAAGAAGGGGGAAATGGTCCTGGCTCAACTCTTCCACCCTTGGCCCTCAGCCTGCACCCAAGGACCCCTGCTCTAAATACGGACCCACAGCCCTGGCCCCAGCCTTGCTCCACTACCCTCTCCTCACCCTGGTCACAGCCACTGAGGCTCTCCCCAGGAGATGGAGGAGGGGAAGTACTTGCAGAGTTGTTGGGGGAAGAATTCGCTGCTAGGATGACAGTAAGGAGAGAGAGAGAGAGACCGAGAGAAAGAAAGAAGAGAAGGGAGGATGAAAGAAGGGAGAGAAGAAAGGCAGAAAAAAGAAATGGAGACGAGAGAAAAGCAAGCGGACTAGTAAGAAAGGGAAAGACGGATAGTGACCCTCCTCCCCACAGCCCCAGGGGTGTAAGAATTTAAGCCCCTTCCTCCAGTTGTGGAGAAAGATTTGGGCAGCAAGTGTCCCTTGGGGCAGGGACCCTAAGCGCTGTGTATCTACTTGGCAGACAGGAGGAGAAAAATAGACACCATAAAGCCCCATGTCAGCCAGTCACTGGATCCACGACAGAGCCCTCAGCAAGGTGTCAGAGTGTCTCTAGGACAGAGGTCACACAACTCAGCTGCCTGCCGGAGCACTTTCGTCACTAGCAGGAAAGTCAGCCAGGGAGCGCTCTGCTGACCTGGGAGCATGACTCAGTGTTCCCGCCAATATTTTCTGTTTCATAATCTCAGTCTAGTTTCACCAGATCTCTGTTTTGCTTTATTTTCAAGAAAATTCAGGAATCTGTGTTTTTCTGAGAAATCTCTTGATTTTTAAATGTCAATGTGTCCTCAGTTGCTCGGTTGTGACAACTCTTTTCAGCCCCCTGGACTGTTGGCCCGCCAGGCTCCTCTGTCCATGAGATTCCCCAGATAAGAATACTGGAGAGGGTTGCCTTCTCCAGGCGATCTTCCCAACCCAGCGATCAAACCTGTCTCCCACACTGCAGGCAGATCCTTTACTGTATGAACCATCAGGGAAGCCCTTAAATGTCAATAACTGCTTTTGTTTTTAAGCAATTAATTAAAATGAAATAATTCTGTGGGGCAGACATAATCTCAAAATCCATGTGTCAGTTAAACAATTTTTTCTGTTCATTGAACTTCTCCTTGGACCTTTGTGGCGGGCGCACCTGGTCACTCATTTCCAATACCTTCAAGAGGTCTGAGAAAGGGGACTGGGCAATCAGCAAATGAACTGTGAAGCTAATTATCTAAAGGAATGGTTAAAATTATACAAATGGAGATCTAACTCATTTTTCCTATAGATAGATAGATAGAAAATAGATCTATAGCTCTATCTATCTAGGTTTTTCTGTGAGCCTGGGAACATAATTGACTTCCCTGGTGGCTCATACAGTGAAGAATCTGCCTGCAGTGCAGGAGACCTGGGTCAGAAAGATCCCCTGGTGAAGGGAACATATAACTATCATTTATAAGACTATTTGGGGGAAATATTTTTCAATTTACAACAACAAAAAGCAGTACACTTGTGGAACTCAACCCTTTCATTGGTGGAAGGATACCATTGTAACCAGTATTTTAGTAGGAGATAGTTTTCTGTGAGATATGATCTGAAAAGATTTTGGAGAGTTTCTGAAGACTTAGTTAGCTATCTGATATTCTTGCTGTGAGAAAGATATCTAGTCTCCTTCATAATGAAGATTCCTCTGTTAAGATTAGTGTCATTGCCTGTGGCCCATGTGACATTAAAGCATAAGATTATGTATCTCTTGGAATAGATATAAATATCTACAAGAAGATTAATGTGCTCTTACTAAATATTTGATCAGGGCTATTCAAGCAGAGCCCATCACTGACTGTCTTAAACTTTAAACTTAAATTTATAGATTCTGTGATGATTAATTTTATGTGTCAAACTGGCTGCCCTATGATACCCAAATATTAGTATAGTGTTGCTGTGAAGGTATTTTTTGGAGGTGATAAATATTTATAAACAGTTGGTTTTAAGTAAAAGAGATTACCCTCCATGATGTGGGTGGGCCTTGTCCAGTCAGTTGAAGCAAAGACTGATTATCCACAGAAGAAGGAACTCTGTCTCAAGACTATAACCTAGAAGTCCTGCCTGGGTTTCCAGCCTACTGGCCTGCCCTACAAATTTCAGACTTACCAGCACCCACAATCACATAAGCTGACTCAAAATAAATCTCTATATATATGCGTGGATATTGTTGTTGTTCAGTCACCCAGTCATGTCCCACTCTTTGCAACGCCATGGACTGCAGCACGCCAGGCCTCTCTATCCTTCACCAACTCCCTAAGTTTGCCCAAGTTCATGTCCATTGCACTGGTGATGCCATCCAGCCAGCCATCTCATCCGCTGATGTCCTCTTCTTCTTCTCTCAATCTTTCCCAGCACCAGGGACTTTTCCATTGAGTCAGCTGTTCACATCAGGTGACCAAAAATACTGGAGTTTCAGCCTCGCATCATTCTTCCAACAAGTGTGCAGCGTTGATTTCCCTTAAGACTGACTGGTTTGATTTCCTTGTTGTCCAAAGGAGTCTCAGGAGTCTTCTCCAGCACCACAGTTCGAAGGCATCAATATGCATGGATGTATCTCCTATTGATTCTGTTTTTCTGGAGTGCCCTGACTGATAAGATCCCTATCGATGAATCTGGAAATTGCACTTCTTCCAGTCAATCCCTGTTGATTGTTTCTATCCTAAACCATTTTTTAAGTAAAACGTGAATATGATGAAGTGGATGTTTTTTCATGGAGCATCATTCTTCTTTTGGCCGCACCTCTCAATCTATGGGGAAATATGAGCAAAGGAACTAATATTTACTGAGCAGACATTTATTAGACTTTGTTCAACAAATTTCTGAAGTAGACTATTTTTATTATTATCCCCATTTTTACAGAGAAGGAAACCACCTCTAGAGCACATCATATGAATTTTAGCCTATTGCATTTTCACAATCTGAGCACACCTATGTAGCCAGCACCTAGATCAAGAAGCAATTTGATCAGTGCCCCAAAAGCACCCCAAGTATTATGTTGTATGAAAGTGAAAGTGTTAGTCCCTCAGTCACATCTGACTCTTTGTGACCCCATGGACTGTAGCCTGTGAGACTCCTCTGTCCCTGGAATTGTCCAGGCAAGATTCAGGGATCACACTGAAAGCAGATTCTTTACCATCTGAGCCACGAGTGAGGCCCCCCATTCTGTTGTATATGTTTAGATAAATATGTTTGAATACATATGGATGAATATGTGTAACCACTATCCCAATCAAGATATAAATAATTTCCAGTACCTCAGGAGGTTCCCTTTGGCTTTCTTCCAATCACTACTTCCTTTCAAAAGTAACCACTATTCTGATTTCTAAAAGCAAAGATTCATTTTGCTTATTACTATATTCTATATAAATGGAATCATACAAATGTGTACTCTTTGGCCTCCAGCTTTGGGCTCATTTCCTCAACCTTTATCTCTGTAAGATTTTCCGTTAACGTAATGTTACAGTTCATTAATGTGAGACTCAGAAATTATAAACTATTGCTTAAATCATGCAAATTATTTGACCAAAAGCACACAGCTATAGAAAGCAGCAGAGCCAGGAGTCTAGCTCAGGACTGTTCATTCCAGAGCCCATGCTTTTTCTTCTGCTTTATCAGTGTTTTCCAAAACAGCATATGTGGAAAATTTTTCAGTAGTACATAGGTAATGTTATTGTTAACAGTTATTAGTATTTTATTGTGTTATTAATATTATTAATGTAAATATTTACTGTGCATTTAGAAAAAATAGCTAGCACCTCAAGCCCATAATAATAGTTCCCTTTTATAAATATAGTTCAAAAGCAAATTTCTGTCAACTCTATGATCCAATAATACTATACATATACCCACCAAAATATGTTTTATTTTTAATATTCAAAATATAAACAGCCTAAATCTCTATCAACAGTAAAATGGATAAATAAACTATGGAATATTAGTATAATGGAATGCTATACACTAAAGAAGAAGGGGTGGCAGAGGATAAAATGATTAGATAGCATCACTGACTCAATGGACATGAATCTGAGCAAATTCTGGCAGGTAGTGAAGGACAGGGAAGCCGGACAAACTGCAGTCCATGGGGTCGCAAAGAGTCAGACATGACTTAGCAACTGAACAACAACATACACTAATGAAAAAAGAACAAACTACTGCTACATACAGTAACATGGATGAATCTCTCAGATGCTGTGATCAGCAAAGATGGCAGACAAAAAAGAATGTGTGATATACAATTCCATTTGTATGAATTCAAAAATAGTCAAAACTGATTTATGGGGATAGATGTCAAAACAGTGATTACCTGAGGGAGTGATATTCACTGAGAAAGGGCAAGAGGGAGCCTTCTAGGGCTAGAAAAGCTATGTATCTTAATATGGGTGGTAATTTTCTGTGTGTATGTGTGTGTAAAGATCTATGGCACTGTACAGATAAGATCTGTGCACTTTATCACTTATTCTAGAAAAAATCAATAAAATTTAAAATAATGTATATCCACTTTTTAAAGTGAATCTGTTTAATCAAAAATCCTGAATTAATCCAGAATTCCACAGGACTTCCCTGGTGGCTCAGATGGTAAAGAATCTGTTTGTAAAGTGGGAGACCTGGGTTCAATCCCTGGCTCAGGAAGATCCCCTGAAGAAGGAAATGGCAACCCGCTCCAGTATTCCTGCCTCGAGAATCCCATGGACAGAGGAGCCTGGTGGACTTTAGTTCATGGGTTTGAAAAGAATCAGACACTACTGAGCAAATTTAACACTCACTCACACTCACTGCAGTGTTCCACAGATGACCCCTGTTTCTCAATGCCTAGCCGGGGGCCAGCAGTACTGATATCGCCTGGGAGCTTACCTGATCTGCAGTCTCTTGTGCCTCACTCCAGACGTATTGAAACACCACGTGCATTTTGCTAGGGTCTCCAGGTGATTCATACGCCCTGAATGGAACATAGAGACAACCACTAGACTAATTATTTCATGTGCATTTATTTTATCTTCCTAACTAGATTGTAAACTTCTTGAAAACAATGTAGAATAGTGGACAGAGAGCTCAGACTCCCAGTTATGTTACTTCCTGGCTGAGTAACTTGAGGAAGTTACTAGATTCCCTTAGCCTCAGAATATAAAGTGTGAAGAATAATAATACTTTTATTAATACTTACTTCATGGATGTTGTAAAGATTAAATAATGCATGTGAAGTGCTTAGTACATTGCTAAATACAGACTAAAAATGTAATAAATGGTAGCTATTACTATCACCTTCATCATTTCACTTTGGGCTGAGGGATGAAAGCCCTCAGGTATAGGTGATGCCTGAACATTTAATATTTGATTTGATGGTGAATACAAAGAAGAGAAACCCATTCACAGTTCTTTGCCTCTTGATGTTCTTCAGTTTTTGTCTTATTGTACTTAAAAGAAACCCATGGTGGTGCTGATTTAGTCACTAAGTCATGACCAACTCTTGCAACCCCATGGACTGTAGACCTGCCAGGCTCCTCTGTCCATGGGATTCTCCAGGCAAGAATACTGGAGTGGGTTGCCATTTCCTTCTCCAAAAGAAACCCATAATTTAGCCCAAAATGGAGAGTTGTCTTGGACTTTGGCAGATCCTAAAAGAGAGATTAGGAAGTTTCTTTGAGGAGCCTATTTTTATTCTTTCCCCTTCTCCCCCTCTTCTGCTTCATGAGTCACTGCCTAAAAAGCCCCTGGAAACACCTGAACCCGTTCAGTGAGTTGTTCTGGGCCTCAGATCTTCATTCTCAGCCTTCTTGTCCCTCCTTTCTCATGTCTGATTTAGAGTTAGGTTGAGTTGAGTCTTGTAAGACATTCTAACAGAGCAGAGAGTAGGCAGGCCTGAAATATAATTACAGTTGACCCTTGAACAACAGGGGTTTGAACTGCACAAGTCCACTTATATGCAAATATCTTTAATAGAAATACTACAGTATTGTATAAAATCCATGATTGGTGGAATAGGCAGATGTTGAACCTCAGATATGGAGGAACAGTGACTATAGAGGGTTGACATGGACAAATTACACCAGGATTTTCCACCACATGGAGCACTGGCATCCTCAACTCCCATGTTGTTAAAGGATCAGTTGAAATTAAGAGGCATCTATGGTTTTGCCTAGTTGAAAATTTAGGATTCTGGACTAGAATTCTGGATTCAAGAAACCCAGTATGCAGCATCTCAGAGTTACAGAGATTGGTACCTTCAACCTAACGGGGTCAACCTGGAGCTTCTCACATACCCTGTTACGGGCACCATTTCTTAGAAACCCAGTGCTACAGAGGTATCTGCTTCTTTGTTATTTTGTTGTGGTTCAGTCACTCAGTTGTGTCCAACTCTGTGATTCCAGGCCAGGCTTCCCTATCCCTCACTGTCTCCCAGAGTTGGCTCAAACTCATGTCCATTGAGTCGATGATACCATCCAGCCATCTTATCCTCTGTCATCCCCTTCTCCTCATGCCCTCAGTCTTTCCCAGCATCAGGGACTTTTCCAGTAAGTTTTCCTTTGCATCAAATCTTGCTGAATCATGACACCTAGAATTCCAAGTATACGTTAGTAAAAGTGAAGTTAAAACTCGTTATCAAAATCAGTTGAGTGGCCCAACATCAAACAAGCCAAATGCTGAGACGCTGAGGTTTACAGTTGAGAATTTAATCACAGAGCAGCCAGACGAGGAGGTGGGAGAACAAATCTTAGATCCACTTGCCTGAAGGCCAGGCCTTGGAGTGTTTACGGGTGAAGAGTATAAGGTGGTCAGAGGTGCAGGAGAAGGTGACTAGAGGCTGGAAAAGGTGAAGTAACCACTGCACTGTGCAGGGGTATCGAGTTCTATGCTTCTTTACGGGGTGCATGCTCAGAAAATGGCAGCATTCGCATGATCTGAGGGTAGAGTTCTTATTCTGTTGAGGTCAAAATGTCGTCCATTAGATACTCCCCAGAGGTCCAGTTGAATTGTTGGTGGCCTTGGCCAGTTTAAACTAGGCAAGACAACTCCATGTTCCTTAAAAACAACTTAAGCAACTGTTACTATAGAGACCTATAATAGGTACGGAGAAGGCAATGGCAGCCCACTCCAGTACTCTTGCCTGGAGAATCCCATGGACAGGGGAGTCTGGAAGGCTGCAGTCCATGGGGGCGCTAGGAGTCGGACACGGCTGAGCAACTTCACTTTCACTTTTCACTTTCATGCATTGGAGAAGGAAATGGCAACCCACTCGTGTTCTTGCCTGGAGAATCCCAGGGACGGTGGAGCCTGATGGGCTGCTGTCTATGGGGTCACACAGAGGCAGATATGACTGAAGTAACTTAGCAGCAGCAGCTGGCTCAGAGGGTAAAGAATCTGCCTGCAATGAGAGAGATCCAGATTCGATCCCTGGATTGGGAAGATCCCATCATGAAGGGAATGGCTACCCTCTCCAGTATTCTTACTCGGAGAATTCATCGAGAAAGTGGTTAAAGGAATCTTATAATATAATATATTGCCCAAATTACATGAAACTTAGAAGCTATGCAATTTGCAAGAACAGTTAAAGCAAGCTTGGTCAGTGAAGGCAGATTATAAGATATTATTTATTAAACAAGTTATGGTTTAAGGGACCTAACTGATGACTGCCCTCAGTTTCACTTTTACCATAACCTAATAAATGGGAATTTTATTTTCTTCAGTGCCACCAACATTCAATAAGTAGCTGTGCTTTGTTAAAGTTTTATTAAGCTATTTGTCTGAATACTGTAGCTCAAAGTTTTTGGATCATAGTCCTTTTAAGTAAGAAAAATGAGCCCAAGTATCACCAAATAGTCTCTTTTTCTAGTAGGAGAAAGAACTGATAAAAATAAACTCTTGCTCTATAAGCATATATTTTATGTAATACCATAGCAACTGAATATGGGTTATTTATATCTCAAAGTTTAATTTCGGGGAAAATTAAGGCCAAAAATGCCATTGCCTCAAACATGTGTTACCACATGCAAATATACTACTCAAACAACCAACAAATTTGTAATAATAATGCTAAATTCATAGTCATAAATTTGCTAGCATGGTAGCAACTGCAAATCATGATTAACTCAATAAAACATTGATGATAAACATTAAACAAAGCAATCCCTTCAAAAAAGTACGGGAATTCCAACTGTCATCATATGTATATACAACACAAGCTTTACAAAAATACTGGGTGGAACTGAGTTCCAACCAGATTGATCAGTAGTCTACAGTTAAGTGATGTGTGAGCTCTGCTAGGACACTATTTTAACTTCCAGATAACTAAATTTGGAACCTTTAGCTTTCTTTTTAAGTTACTAGTAAGCATCTCTTGAAAGTAAATGTGTTAGTCACTCAGTCATGCCTAACTCTGTAACCTCGTGGACTGTAGCCCACTAGGCACCCCTGTCCATGGAATTCTCCAGGTGAATACTGGAGTGGCACCCATTCCCTTCTCCAGGGCATCTTCCTGACCCAGGGATCAAACCCAGTTCTCCTGCATTGCAGGCAGATTTTTTTTTACCATCTGAGCCACCAGGGAAGCTTCTCTTATCCCTCTGTAAAATGAAAATCATTTGTCCCTAAGCACCAAAGAAATACTTGGCATGTTTAAATCAGTCTGGGGCTCCCAAGTGGACCCTGCAATGGACTCCACTTTGAAAATCATGATGCTAATGTAGATAGCCCATCTTTGCATGAAATGTTCCCTTGGTATCTCTAATTTTCTTGAAGAGATCTCTAGTCTTTCCTATTCAGTTCTTTTCCTCTATTTCTTTGCATTAATTGCTGAAGAAAGCTTTCTTATCTCTTCTTGCTATTCTTTGTAACTCTGCATTCAGAAGCTTATATCTTTCCTTTTCTCCTTTGCTTTTCGCCTTTCTTCTTTTCACAGCTATTTGTAAGGCCTCCCCAGACAGCCATTTTGCTTTTTTGCATTTCTTTCCCATGGGGATGGTCTTGGTCCCTGTCTCCCGTACAATGTCACGAACCTCATTCCATAGTTCATCAGGCACTCTATCTATCAGATCTAGGCCCTTAAATCTATTTCTCACTTCCACTGTATAATCATAAGGGATTTGATTTAGGTCATACCTGAATGGTCTAGCGGTTTTCCCTACTTTCTTCAATTTAAGTCTGAATTTGGCAATAAGGAGTTCATGATCTGAGCCACAGTCAGCTCCTGGTCTTGTTTTTGTTGACTGTATAGAGCTTTTCCATCTTTGGCTGCATAGAATATAATCAGTCTGATTTCGATGTTGACCATCTGGTGACATCCATGTGTAGACTCTTCTCTTGTGTTGTTGGAAGAGGGTGTTTGTTATGACCAGTGCATCTTCTTGGCAAAACTCTATTGGTCTTTGCCCTGCTTCATTCCACATTCCACGGCCAAATTTGCCTGTTACTCCAGGTGTTTCTTGACTTCCTACTTTAGCATTCCAGTAAATGGTTGTGTGTTTTTAATCTATGATTTTTCTAACTATGCTGCAAAGATCTCTCCAGTTTCCTGGAGATATGTGAGGAACAATGTAGAGGTTGAATTGGGTTCAGATACTGGATGGGGTTCTGTTAGCAAGGAAGTCCTATTAGTAGAGGCAAACTTAAGCTAAATAGCTAATCTTTAAGCAGAGAGCAAAGGAAGAATGACTTTGCAAACAAAAGTGCTCTATGATTGCCGATCTAACTGAACAGAGTCCCATAATTTATAGCCTTGCAGGGTTATAGACGGTGTCTTCTGTACCCTAGTTAAAACAGTTAAACAGAGGTGAGAAAGTGGCACCTTAAGATTGATAAAACTGGAGCTTCTTAGCACAAAGAACTGACTCTGTGTGTTAAATGCAGGAAGATTTGGAAGAGTACAGGATCAAGCAGCAGGGAAACGGGCGTTCTTAGCCTCAAAGTCTGTATCTAGACAAAAATCTTTAGATGTGGTTACTAAGGCAAGGAATTGACCAGAAGTAAGCAGACTGAGTCTACTAAGTTTTTTAGAGGGACTTTATTGTTAAAGATAAAGCAAACCACACCAACAACTGCATATAGTTGTTGAACCTACAAGGCAATCCTGAGGTATCTGAACTTGTACCAACATGTGGAGTTTGCTAAAATGAGAAAAGAACTTTCTCCTGAATGCCCATCTCAGCTATAGCTATTAAAAACAGTGACTAAAGAATATCTTATATGGATGTAAATACACCTCTATGAACTGTTGGTGTTGGAAAAAGGATATGTTTGTGGAAATTAGATTGCCAAAGGGGTGGACAGTGGTGAGCACTATTAGTTGACTACCAAAAAGCACTACTTTATTCCTTGTTAATAGGCCTCTGTACCTCTCTTTCCACCTAACACACACACGTTTTAGGTAGAATTCCCTTGGTTTCAGAGATAGCGAGTTTAGTCAAAGACCTTATATAGGTATGCAATCCAAATCTACCAGTGATACATAAAGAGATGTTTTCTAGAGGTTTCTGGAGGTAGATGCTGGCACTTCCAAGATATTATTAAATTGCTAAACTTGGGTCTAAACACTTGGGTCTAAATTTGTTATATGAGATAAACCCTCATTTGTTTTAGTCACTGTTGGTTTTATCTGTTTTAATGTCTAGTAGGCAAGTGTTCTAAATGGTACAATTATAAACTTATGTTTTGGTAGTTATCTAATCCAGAAGGTTACCAAATTATAGTGTATGGGTCAAATCCAGTTATCCATATCTTATAGAGAAAAGAACCAGAGAAAAAAACCAAAACTATGTGTTTGTAATTAGTTGTTTGGAAATAGCCGCTCCCATTCGTTTATATCATCTATGGCTGCATTCATATTATAAGAGCAAGTTGAATAGTTGCAAATAAGACCACATGGCTGGCAAAATCTAAACTATTTCTAACTGACCCATTATGGAAAAAGTTTTCTGACTCCTCATTTAAAGACTCATATGAGATAATCAGAACAAAGTGAGATAAAAATATCATTTATTCCTACAATATTTTAGCACAGTCTTTTCCAAACTTGCAGAGAATATGAATGAGCTGCAACTCTTGTTAAATTTACATATTCTGATGTCTTGTGCTGAGTTCCTGAGTCTCACTCTTCAATGTAGAGCCTTGGGAGGTTGTATTACTAACAATTTCCTCACATGAATTTTTTGACCAGCAAAGTTTGGAAAATACTGTTAGAGATTGATATCTTGGAGCTGCTTAGCTTGCCTGCCATTTAATCTGATCTGTAACTGGTTCCTGTCTGTGATTGACTGCAGAAATAAAGCCCTAGTATGACTAGGAGATTGAATAAGATTTCTTCAGGGCCTTGTAGGCTTGTTTACAGAATGAAGTACAGTGGACCAGAAAATTTTGTTGTAGTAAAAATGACACCAGCTTTCAAAAGAGATACCTGGATTCAGGTTCTAAATCAGCTTTTAACTAATGATTTGACTTTGGGCAAGTTTCTAGACTCCAAGATCCTCAACTATAAAAACATCAGTTGAATGGAATGTTTCCAAGTTGATTTTTTGGCAGTATGATTTGCAAACTCAGAAAGTAGAAAGTGCCTAAGAAGAAAATAAGAATAGTTTCTCTGTTTTTTGAAATTATTTTCTTCTAGATTAGGGCTCCTCATCCCTGGCTACACATTAGACTCACTGTAAAGCTCTGGAAACAGTAACACCATAGTTCCCACCCAGAGATCTGGATACAGTAAGCCTTGGGGAGAGCCTAGCCCATGGGATGAAAGCTTTCCAGGTGACTCCACTTGTTTAGTCAGATTGAGAACCACACTTTCAAATTTTTTTTTTTTTTGTATTTCCGATTCAAGGTTTACGTACACTTGGTGAGATACAGTAAACAAGAGGAGCAAACAAATTCAGTAGTTTCCAAATACTGAGTCAAGAAGTCTGGATAACAGTTGGAGGAGAGCCTGTTTTAAAAAAATGTAGCTCAGCACACTCCACAGCCAGATTGATATACTAGCTTTTGGGCTTGGAAATCTCTCTCTCTCTTTTAAAACATACTCCCAAGGTCATCCTAATACACAGCTGGCTTGGGAACCACCAGGCCCAGTAATCTCTGAACTTCTTCCAGCTTGTAGGATGTGAGGTCTTATGTTTAATTTTATGAGAAATAAGTCACAGTTTTAAAAACATTTTGAAAAGACAGTTTGTATAAGATACTGTGAAAGGAATGTTATTAATCAGTAGGAGTGGGCCTCCAGCAGGTGCTCTTTGGAAAAAATATTGCTTGCCTGGTTTACCTTCTCAGAAAGAGTCATAACTCTGTCCATGCAGTTTAATTATTTGTCCTTAGTAACACTTGAAAAAGTTCTTTACTTTGGCCTTTTGTTTGCAACTATGTGGGCTTCTGTGGTGGCTCAGATGGTAAAGAATCTACGTGCAGTGCAGGAGACCTGGGTTTGATCCCTCATTCGGGAAGATTCCCTGGAGAAGGGAATGGCAACCCACTCCAAAATACTTAGCTGGAGAATCCCATGGACAGAGGAGCCTGGCAGGCTACAGTCCATAGGGTCAACAAAGAGTAGGATGCAACTGAAGTGACTTAGCATGCACACACACACATAACTTAGTCTTACACTTACTAATCCTTTTAAATTCAGATATTCATAATTCTACTCATTTATTCTTTTGTTCATTCATTTAACAGATAATTTGACAGACCCAACTATGAGCCATAAATTTCTCTAGGTGCTGGAGATACAACAAAGAACAGGAGTCTCTGCCTCCTTGAGGCTTACATTCTACTTGGGGAAATTGATTTTAAAATATCCCCACCTATTTAGAGTTTTTGTCATTGTTGAGTTGCTCAGTCATGTCTGACTCTTTGCGACCCCATGGACTGCAGCCCACCAGGCTCCTCTATACATGAGATTCCCCAGGCAAGGATACTAGAGTGGTTTGTCATTTCCCTCTCCAGTTTAGAGCTTTAAATGGTGCTCATTGTTAAGGGAGTTTCCCTGGTGGCGGAAAATAAGGCAAGGAAAGATGATAGAAAATGATGGGTGCTGGAGGGAAGTGCTATTTTACAAAGGTAATCAGGGAAGTCTAGTCTATTAAGGCAATGCTTTAACACAGATCTTAGGACAGTAAGAGAAAGTCATAGTGATATTTGGGGGAAGAGCATTTTAGACAGAGGAAACCGTGAGTGCAGAAGTCCTGTGGTGGAATGTTCTGCATCTGACTCAGAAACAGCCTGGCGACATCGGTTTGAGTGGGACGCAAGTAGTGGGGAATGTTGGAGAGGAGAACAGGCCTGTCATGCAAGCCTTGCCAGGCCAGTTATCAGGGCATTGTATTTAGCTCTGAGATTTAAGGGTGTATCCAGGAGTTGTGCCATTTGGAATTTTAGTCCCTGAGGCCTGGTAAATATAAATGAATACAAAATTAGGCACAAATCTGAATACTTAGTTGGAATGGAAAAAAAAACCCTACAAGAAATCATCAGTTTTTTAAAAGTGCCAAATATTAATAGAGGGGATAGGAATATGCCACCCTCAAAATATACTGCTTTGGCATAAGGTTTGTTGTTGTAAGCTGAAGACAGTAAGGAACAGCAGATGGAAAAAAGCTCTTGTCGGGACTTCCGTGGCAGTCCAGTGGTTAAGATGCCTCCCTTCCACTGCAGCTGGAGGAACTGAGATCACCTGAGGTATGTGATTCAGCTAAAAAAAGAAAAAAGATCTGTCTTCCTCACTATCATATCACACCAGGAAGGGCAAAAGGACTCTTAATCATTAGAGACGCTTATCAGCCCAGAGATAGGGAGGAATCTTTATAACAAACCACTAAAAATGACCCTTATCTTCTATTCATTTCCCCCATGTTTTACCTTCCCTGTTTGCTGTCCCTAAATGTCAAATCCCTTTTCTTTTGTCTTGCCGTTTCTATACAAATTTATTATTCTTTAGTAAGATAGTATATAAGCCCCACATTCTAACTACCTCTTTGAGTTACTCATTACTTAGTTTCTTCTGTGTGTCTGTGCTTTACTTCTGTTAATAAACTCTACTTATTTTCTCTTGTTAATCTGTCTTTTGTTAGTTTATTCCCCAGGGCCTCAGATGCAGAACCTGGGAGGGTGAAGGAAAAAGGTTTTTTTCTTTCCCCTCCCCTATACCACACATGACACAAAATTAAACAAAACAAACTCATAATAATTTTACTAATTAACTATGACATCTCTCTGTCTTACATAATTTCCCTTCAATATTTCTGGCTAAAACCTCTTTGATTACCTCTTTACATATTTTTCTGTAATAGCATTTTCTAGAGGAAGAATAGGAAGATAATTGAATCTTTCCTTTATCTTATTTGGTCAACTTTTTAAATTTGTAGTGCAGAAAAATTTGTTTTCATAACACATTATGGGTAATGCTATGTACATTTCTAGAATGGTTGTTAAATTTGGGAAAGTTTTTTTCAAATTTCTTTTTTCACATGAACTGCTATAAGATTTGTAAGAACTTTCCACAGACTAGCTGCTGGCTCTGTGTTTCAAGTTTCTTTTCTCCTTCACCAGCCACATATTTCTTGTGTGATGAAGACAGGTTCCTATCTTATGATCCCTAAGCCTGAGCTTTAATGTCACAGTGTAAGTTGGCACTGAGGATAGTAGATGTATTCCTAGAAGCCATTCCTGTATCAATGAAAGCTTTACATTACAGTAACCATGAACTTCTGTAAAATATCCCACCAATTCAAACTAAATGCTTTTCTAACTCAACTTCTCCTTTGTGTTCTCCTTAGTGTTAACTTAGTGTTTGACTCTTTGCAGTCCCATGGACTGTAGCCGGCCAGGCTCCTCTGTCCATTGAACTCTCCAGGCAAAAGTGGGCAAGAATAGTGAGTGAAGTGAAGTCGCTCAGTTGTGTCTGACTTTTTGCGACCCTGTGGACTGTAGCCCACCAGGGTTCTCCATCCATGGGATTCTCCAGGCAAGAATACTGGAGTGGGTTTCCATTTCCTTCTCCAGGGGAAGCTATTCCCTTCTCCAGTAGATCTTCCCAACCCAGGGATAGAACCCAGGTCTCTTGCCTTGCAGGCAGATTCTTTACCATCTGCTGCTGCTGCTGCTAAGTCGCTTCAGTCGTGTCCGACTCTGTGTGACCCCATAGACGGCAGCCCACCAGGCTCCCTCGACCCTGAGATTCTCCAGGCAAGAACACTGGAGTGGGTTTACCATCTGAGTCACTAGGAAAGCCTTAACTAGATCACAAAGTGTCTATGTCTATTCTAGCTCCACTTGACTCAGAGAATTGTGACAGAAGGAAATTCAAAATTAGACAGTTGTGGTTAAAATACCTCACAATTACAAATTAAAAAAGAAAAAAGGCCAAGTGAATACACCATGAGGGCCTCCTCCAAAGGGCCCTGTGCAAGTGAGGTTCCTGAATCTGCAGCTTTATTAGCTTCAAGGAAAACCTTCCTCTGGTGAAATGTGAAGCCGTTGGAGGGCTTCTAGCAAAGTAGTAACATGATCTGAGTGCTGTTGAAAAAGGACCATTTTGTTTGAAGAATAGATGATAGGGCTGCAACCCTGGAAGCAGGGGGATCTGTGCAGAGGCTGAAGTTCAGGTTACAAACGGAAAGTAAAAAAGGAGACATAACCCTTGTAAGTTCCCAGAAAGCTGACTCTATTACCCACTAAGCTATTGTTGTATTTCCTGATAATTCATGCCTGCTCATGTCAGACTGGTTTCCTTTCTCAGCTATTGCTGATTCAGCGATTAGAGGACAGTCTCCTAATATTTTCTGATGCTCAAAGTCTCTAAAGTTTGAATTTCATAAACAATGTTTTTATTACTGTATCTATTTGTGTTCCTAGTTTCTGCTGCATGGATGTCTGCAGTGCTGGCCGGTCGATCATTCTTTTCCAACACAATTTCAATTCATATCACCATACTTTTTTTCCTGGGTTGAGAACTACACAGGAGGACTCTTTCCTATGGTATAGGAACCTTGTGTGTGTGTGTATTTAATCCTTATGTCATGTCCTATTCTTTGTGACTCCATGGATTGTAGGTCACCAAGTTCCTCTGTCTATAGAATTTCTCAGGCAAGATACTGGAGTTGTGTTGCTATTTCCTCCTCCAGGGGATCTTCCTGAGCCCAGGATCAAGCCAGGGTCTCCTGCATTGCCAGCAGATTCTTTACCACAGAGCCACTGGGAAGCCTAAGAGACTGGCAGTTTATCACTTCATATCATCAACTGTCCCTTTGCCCAATGATGAATTATCTGATTGATTTCTTCAGACCTTTAGTGTTTAATCATTTTATCTCATTTATTTGGGAATTAACTTTGTGACATGTTGTTTTAGAATAGAGGCTGGTAAACCTTTTCTGTGAAGGGCCAGATAGTAAATATTTTAGGCTTTGCGGGCCATATGGTCTCTGTCAGAATCATTCGCTGATGCTGTTGTAGCACTGAAGCAGTCATAGACAATTATGCAAAGAAATGGACATGGCTGTGTTCCAACACAATTTTCCTTATATAAACAGGCCATGGGGCCAGGTTTGGCCTACAGAATACAGTATGCTGACCTCTGCTTTAAAATTTTCGTCTACCTGTTTCATGTTATGTGTCCCAAACCTTAAACACACTTAACCTCTGTAAATTTAGTGTGTCCATCTTTAAAATAAGGTCCATAATATATGCTCTGTCTTCCACAAAGCATTGTCATAAGGATCAAATGAGACATTGGTTGTGACAGTCTATAAGAGACTGTCACAATTTTAAAGTAGCATCCAGCTGTACGTTTTTTTCTCCTCCCTACCACCCTGCAACACCTTTCCCTAGTGCCCCCTCCACCAAAGGTCCATATAAAAACATTCAGTCCCAAAGTAAAACCATAGTTTACTACTTTATCTTTATTCCTGGTCCTTATGTTGAATACTCCTGGCTCCCAAAAATGTCACCAAAACTACCTTTGAAAGTACAAAGCTGAGTTTGTTCTTACCATGGTAAAGGAGAACATAACCTTGATATAGTCTTTAATAAAATCTTAATAAAAGTGGTAGGGCAAAATCAGGATATTTTTTGAGATCTTAAAGACCTACCTAGATGAAGGTGGGACTTTCAGTACAGGGGTTTGGTTAGGATTAGATATAATAGTCTAGGATTCATGAATATAACAAGGTGGGAATTTTGAAGATGGATTCCAAGAGTTTTCATGTGTATACTCTCCTTTAATAGTTTCCATTGAAAAATCGATTGTGCTTTCAGAAAGTCACTGGATTGTCCTTTCAGAAAGTCATTTGTAACTTTGATTTGGGCAGGGGCAGGTTTCTTGGAATGATAAAGTTATATTGAGACACACATTTAAATAGTAAAGTTATCTTACTGGGGTCAGTAAACAGGGTGGAGGTAAATGATTTTGGTCCTCATTTATAAGATATACTGGAGGCATATTGTGAGAAGAAGAGGAAAATGTAAATAGGATATCAGGATTTATTTTAAAAAGGTTAGAGAATAACTGGTAGAAAAGAAGACAGTAGATGAAAAGAAGAGAGGAAGAGGTAGAAAGACCAAAGAGCTTAGGACAAGTTTCAAGCAAATTCTGAGAGAGGAGAGAAAATTTGGGGGGATTAGAAGTTGGAATGTAAACTATATTGGTGTGTTGAAAATTGTAAAAGAGAATTTTAAAAGCTATCATATACAAATTGCTTTCAACCAATTGTTATTGCTGGAGAGTTATATTTTTGTGTGTGAATGTGTGTCAGGATTAGAGAAATATGTGGGCCTGGTTTGGAGAAGATTATTTTTACTAAAGACTATGTTCTCTATTTTGCTGTTGGCCTAAATTCTATGCAATATTACAATATTTATATATATGTATAGGTAGGTAGGAAATTTTGAATATACACATAAACAATTAGAATAAACAAAAGTAGCTGTTAATAGGAAAGTAAAATTCCAAGATGGAAAGTAAGATGCAAAAATAAAGAGAAATAGGAAAGATGACTTTCATTAAAAATAGGAACTTCTTTGAAAGAGAAGAGTAGAGGAGAGACATGGGAGAGTGATGAAGAGAAGAGAAAGAAGAGTGAATAAAGAGCATGTTGGGAGGGAACAACATGATTTGTGGGAAATGGTCAAAGGCTACTGGATTTTTAGGAAGAATATTAAATTTCTTTTTCATCACTGTAATATTGGATAGAATTGAGCACAACAGCAAAATAGAGAACATAGTCTTTATATCTGGTAGCAACTCCAAGTTTAGATGGTCCCAAAGCGATCCTCTGGTTTGATAATTCCCAAGAAGGACTCACAGAACTCACTCAGAGTTTTTATACTCATGGTTATGAATTATTACCGAGAAAGGATATAGATTAAAATTGGTAAAGGAAAGAAGCTTTCCTATGGCAGAGCCCAGGAGAAGTGCCACAGACAGAGCTTCTGTTGTCCTTGCCCTGTGGAGTCAGGAAGAGGACATCTCATCATTCTGCTGGCATCAGTGTGTGGCAGTATGCCCAAAGTATTGCCAACCAGAAAAGCACACCTCAGCCTCAGTGTCCAGTTTTTTTAATGGGGATTTTATTACATAGGTATGATTCATTGCTGCCCACATGGTTGATCTCAGTCTCCAAGTGACTGGTCCTGCATAACCCAAAATCTTCAATCCTAAATCACATTTAGTTTTTGCTCCTCTCTCTTCCTCCAGACTGTATGGGGTGACTGGCATTATTAGACTGTCCAATATGACCCAAGGCTCCCAAACAAAGACACTCCTATCTGAAGGGCCCAGAGATTTCCTCCCATAAGCTGAAGGCTTAGGTTGATGTTTTCTTTGAGCAAGGTCAAATTCTTTATCAATATTACAATATTTATATATATGTATAGGTAGGTAGGAAATTTTGAATATACACATAAACAATTAGAATAAACAAAAGTAGCTGTTAATAGGAAAGTAAAATTCCAAGATGGAAAGTAAGATGCAAAAATAAAGAGAAATAGGAAAGATGACTTTCATTAAAAATAGGAACTTCTTTGGAAGAGAAGAGTAGAGGAGAGACATGGGAGAGTGATGAAGAGAAGAGAAAGAAGAGTGAATAAAGAGCATGTTGGGAGGGAACAACATGATTTGTGGGAAATGGTCAAAGGCTACTGGATTTTTAGGAAGAATATTAAATTTCTTTTTAATCACTGTAATATTGGATAGAATTGAGCACAACAGCAAAATAGAGAACTAGTCTTTATATCTGGTAGCAACTCCAAGTTTAGATGGTCCCAAAGCGATCCTCTGGTTTGATAATTCCCAAGAAGGACTCACAGAACTCACTCAGAGTTTTTATACTCATGGTTATGAATTATTACCGAGAAAGGATATAGATTAAAATTGGTAAAGGAAAGAAGCTTTCCTATGGCAGAGCCCAGGAGAAGTGCCACAGACAGAGCTTCTGTTGTCCTTGCCCTGTGGAGTCAGGAAGAGGACATCTCATCATTCTGCTGGCATCAGTGTGTGGCAGTATGCCCAAAGTATTGCCAACCAGAAAAGCACACCTCAGCCTCAGTGTCCAGTTTTTTTAATGGGGATTTTATTACATAGGTATGATTCATTGCTGCCCACATGGTTGATCTCAGTCTCCAAGTGACTGGTCCTGCATAACCCAAAATCTTCAATCCTAAATCACATTTAGTTTTTGCTCCTCTCTCTTCCTCCAGACTGTATGGGGTGACTGGCATTATTAGACTGTCCAATATGACCCAAGGCTCCCAAACAAAGACACTCCTATCTGAAGGGCCCAGAGATTTCCTCCCATAAGCTGAAGGCTTAGGTTGATGTTTTCTTTGAGCAAGGTCAAATTCTTTACTAGACAGATACAAATCCCTTTCATTATCCCATCCTTAAGTAAGGACTTCGTCACATGTGTAAAGGAGAAAAATCCATCCTCAATCCCAGCAACTTGATGAAAACACTTTAAACATTTTGGTATAGATCTTTCTGGATCTTTCATAGGTTAGGCATACAAATGTTAACTCACCTTTTCTTAATTCCTCCCCAAATTTAAATGAATAGCTGTTGTTGAATAGTGTTAGTCGCTCAGTTGTGTCCAACTCTTTCTGACCCCATGGACTGTAGCCTACTAGGCTACTATGTCCATGGAATTCTCGAGGTAAGAATACCAGAGTGGGTTGCCATTTCCTTCTCCACAGAATCTTTCCAACCCAGGGAATCAAACCTGAGTCTCCTGTATTGCAGGCAGATTCTTACCATCTGAGCTACCCAAATTTAAATGAATAGCTATTAATACAAATTAAAAAACTAATCAGGTAAATCATCAAATATTAGAGTTAAATGAGACTTTGGATATACTTGGTCTTTTGGAAGAGTGAAATGATTTTTTCAAGACCATGGAATTAGTGAAGCAGAGGGGAGTCAAGAAAAATGGCTTTTCTCTTGCAATAAAGGGAAACTCCAGAGACCTCCTTTTGGATCCAAAAGATGTTACTTTTGAAAATAGCACTGCCTTGTTGACATGTAGTAAGATAACCCTAATGGCTTTTTGATTGATTTGGTTTTGCCCCAGAATTTGGGACGATTTCCAGATCCATATATTAAAGTGTCTAGAAGACAGCTGCTCAGTGGCTTGCATATTTTTCTGATTAGCTGAATTGTATATGCTGCTGAAATAGTCAACTGGATTTCATGTTGTTGATAGGAACAGCACAAGATCTAAAATTGAACATTATCTGTATCTCTCTAGTCCTTTGGAAGAATTTCACTCCCATTTGGTGCCTCCTGGTCCTTCTTAGGAAGACATTAGATTTGATGTTTTTCAGATTCCAAGCTGAAACCTAGTTTTCAACTGCTTTCTCAGTTCACCCTACGTTTTAGAAAATCTAAGCAACTTATATTTCTGTGTATATTGGTTGGAGGTCGTTAATTGATCTGAATGGTATTAAAAGGTCCAGAACTTACTCTTTTGTCAAATAAGCTTGTGTCTTGGGAAGGTGCTATGGACTAAAGTTCTTGTCCCCACAAATTCACATGTTGAAATTTCATCCCCAGTGTGATACTATCTAGAGATGAGGCCTTTGGTATGGAATTAGGTTATGAGGATGAAGCCCTCATGAATGGTATTCAGTTCAGTTCAGTCGTTCAGTCTTGTCTGACTCTGCGACCCCATGAACTGTAGCTCGCCAGGCTTCCCTTTCTATCACCGAAACCCATGTCCACCGAAACCCATGTCCATTGAGTCGGTGATGCCATCCAACCATCTCATCCTCTGTTGTCCCCTTCTCCTTCTGCCCTCAATCTTTCCCAGCATCAGGGGCTTTTCAAATGAGTCAGCTCTTCGCATCAGGTATGGCCAAAGTATTGGAGTTTCAGCTTCAACATCAGTCCTTCCAATGAACACCTAGGAATGATCTCCTTTAGGATGGACTGGTTGGATCTCCTTGCAGTCCAAGGGACTCTCAAGAGTATTCTCCGATGCCACAGTTCAAAAGCATTCATTCTACTGTGCTCAGCTTTCTTTATAGTCCAACTCTCACACCCATACATGACCACTGGAAAAACCATAGCCTTGACTAGACAGACCTTTGTTGGCAAAGTAATGTTTCTACTTTTTAATATGCTGTCTAGGTTGGTCATGGAGAAGGCAGTGGCACCCCACTCCAGTACTCTTGCCTGGAAAATCCCATGGACGGAGGAGCCTGGTGGGCTATAGTCCATGGGGTCACTAAGAGTTGGACATGACCGAGCGACTTCACTTTCACTTTTTACCTTCATGCATTGGAGAAGGAAATGGCAACCCACTCCAGTGTTCTTGCTTGGAGAATCCCAGGGACGGGGGAGCCTGGTGGGCCATTGTCTATGGGGTTGCACAGAGTCGGACATGACCGAAGTGACTCAGCAGGGCTAAGGCATCTGGCTCAGGGCCTCACCCAGGGTAGAAAGGGTAGAAGCTAGGCCGTCATCCTCTGTGTTCCCTCCGCCCCTGACGTGAGGCTCTCTGTCTTCCAGGGCATGGGGTACCTCCACGCCAAGGGCATCGTGCACAAAGATCTCAAATCCAAGAATGTTTTCTACGACAACGGCAAAGTGGTCATCAC
>SJYC01012760.1:0-26746 GCA_006408675.1 Madoqua kirkii | reverse complement strand
GTAAATGTCTTTTAATTTCATGGCTGCAGTCACCATTTGCAGTGATTTTGGAGCCCCCCAAAATAAAGTCTGACACTGTTTCCCCACCTATTTGCCATGAAGTGATGGGACCAGATGCCATGATCTTAATTTTCTGAATGTTGAACTTTAAGCCAACTTTTTCACTCTCTGCTTTCATCAAGAGGCTCTTTAGTTCTTCACTTTCTGCCATAAGGGTGGTGTCATCTGCATATCCGAGGTTATTTATATTTCTCCCAGCAATCTTGATTCCAGCTTGTGCTTCTTCCAGCCCAGCATTTCTCATGATGTATTCTGCATATAAGTTAAATAAGCAGGGTGACAATACACAGCCTTGACTCCTTTTCCTATTAGGAACCAGTCTGTTTTTCCATGTCCAGTTCTAACTGTTGCTTCCTGGGCTGCATAATGATTTTTCAAGAGGCAGGTGAGATGGTCTGATATTCCCATCTCTTTCAGAATTTTCCACAGTTTATTGTGATCCGCACAATTAAAGGCTTTGGGATAGTTAATAAAGCAGAAATAGATGTTTTTCTGGAACTTTCTTGCTTTATGGATGATCCAGCGGATGTTGGCAATTTGATCTGAATGGGATCAGTAAAAGTGACTTCAGGGAGCTCCCTTGCCCTTCTGCCATGTGAGGGCATGATAAAAAGATAAAAAGATGGCTGTCTATGAACCAGAGAACAGGCACCTACTAGATACTGAATCTTCTGGCACCTGGGACTTCCTAGCCTCCAGAATTGTAAGAAATAAATCTGTGTTGTTTATAAGCTGTATTACCAGTCTGTAGTATTGTTGTTGGAGCACCTAGAGTGGACTAAGACAGAGGGTATTAGTGTCTGCATTAGAGGGTAATTAGTGTCTGCATTCATCTTCATAGGCTTTCCATGTGTCTCAAGTGGTAAAGAATCCAACTCCCAATGCAGGAAACACAGGAGACACGGGTTTGATCCCTGAGTCAGGAAGATCCTCTGGAGAAGGAAATGGCCACCCACCTCAGTACTCTTTCCTGAAACATCCCATGGACAGAGGAGCCCAGTGAGCTACAGTCCATGGGATCACAAAGAGCAGACACACTGGGGAGGGAAGTGCTCAGTTTGATTAGCAGGAACTGCATCATGCATAGGCCCAGTAGATAAAAGCTTACCTAGTCTCCTTTCAGCTGATGGAGTGACCTTCTGTGTCAAAACATTTCTACCGTACTGCCTGGATCTGCTTTTGCTCTGAAATGAACAATGAGCAAATCATTTGGGTTAGCTGGAAATCTGTTTTAAAAATGCAAAGTCCAAACATGCCTGAGGGGGAGTTAGTACCTTAAAGCAACTTCAGATTGATTATCTTTTTTGTATACTTAACTGAAATCAGCTGCAGTAAAGAGATAACATTCTGATGAAATAAACTTGGAACTTGATGTGGAGTCAAGTCCAGGGTAGGTCATGCTGATCTCCAGGAATGCAGAGAGCACCAGAAGAACAAGGAGGAGAGTGAGGGAGGCAGAGATGGGTAGAATCTCTGTTTTCTCATTTGGTGTAGCTCTGATCTGTGACTTAATGTAGTGTCAAGATGGAGAATTTACAAAGAAGTGTGGTCATATGTCCTTTTAACTACTGAGAGGGAAATTATTGAAAATGTTAGTAAAGTGATACAAAGAGCCAAAGTGAGACAAATCAGTGATATGCATTATGAAGTACAAGTTCTGACTTTATTGTTTCTCCCAATGCATAGAAATAAAAATCAATATAGAAATACAGAAAATACAAAGAAGCTTCACTGGTCTCATCTCATAGAACAAGTCACACTATTGTGTCCTAAAATCCGTTTCTTCCTCTATTTCTACTTTCCCAACATAGCTAAATACTCTTGTGGCCCTGTGTTTATACTAGACAGTGTTGTCTGATAGAAATATAATGAGCCACATACATGCTGTTAACTTTTCTAGTAGCATTAAAAAGGCAAAAAGAAACAGGTATTAATCTAATACATCCAAAATGTTTCATTAATATCAAATTATTAGCAAAGTATTTTAGAACTTTTAAAAATTAAGTCTTTGAAACTAGGCGTATGTTTTATAGTTCTAGAACATCTCAGTTTGGGCTGAGTATATTTCAAATGCTCAGTGGCCACATCTGTCTTATGCCTGCTGAATTGAATAGTGCAGCTCTAGATGAAGATACAAGCAGGGATACTGTCTCTTGAAAATCGCACAAATGTGTTATCAGCTATAATGACAGAATAACTTATTAAAGAAGGCTTCAGCTGTGAAGGTATTTTTGTTGTTGTTTGTTTGTTTATTTTTTTACTAAACAAGGATAATGGAGGTAGATGGTTGTTCAGAGAAATAAAAATGTCATCAGGGATCCAGATCTGTCCAGTGTTTTGTTATAGGGAAACAAATGACTCCATGTTAGATCTCTCTTACTTTAACCTTTGCTTCCCGTTACTATTTTTCACTAAAAGGATACTGTTTATACATAATGTGCCTTGGGGAACCTTGCCCCTCTGCCTGAATATTAAACCGAAGTGCCTTTTTTTTTGGACCCTGTCCACATGTGGATGGCTATAGGAAGGAAGAAATTAACACATTCCTTCCCCAAGGCTTGCCATTCCGGAGATATTTGCAAGGTTAGTGGACTTTTTACTATGATTCTTCATCTCCTCCACCACTCCGTTCTATAAAAGAACCTGACGTCCAGACACAGACACAACGGTTATTTTGAAGTATTAGTCTGCCATCTTCTCCATCAGTTGACTTTTTGAATAAAGTTGTATTCCTTGCCTCAACACTTCATCTCCAATTCATTGGCCTGTCATTCAGTGACCAGCGCAAACTTGGACTTCATAACGAATTTACCTCATGGGTCTTCCTCAGCATGCTGGCTTCCCTTCTTTGTGTTTGTCATCTCAGAATCATCAAATATCTATTTGTTTTTGTTCAGGCACTAACTCATGTCCTATAGTAGCCTCTGATATCAAACTCTAATATCTGGAAGGGGAAAGAGCAAATGTTGTTCTCTCAAGTCTCTCAATTTCCCCTGGCAGACATGTCCTGATATCTCATTGACCAGATTTGGGTCACATGGTAACCCCTAGCTGCAGAGGATCCTGGGAAATGGAAAAGTTGCAAAGAAAAGAATGGCCATGAGAGCTTTGCTTTGGAAGGTCAATCTTAATATATTGCAGTCCCAGACAAAATCAGGCTTCTGTTAGCTCAGAAGGGAGAAAGGGATGGCTACTGTGCAGGCAGCCAGTGATGTTTGTCACAGGGGTATTCTCTCAAAGTGACAGGGACAGAGGAACAGCAAAAACCAAAATGGTCCTATAATAAAACAGTAACTATATTAATAGTCTCTACCATTTACCAACAAACAAAGGTCCATCTAGTCAAGGCTATGGTTTTTCCAGTAGTCATGTATGGATGGGAGAGTTGGACTGTGAAGAAAGCTGAGCGCCGAAGAATTGATGCCTTTGAACTGTGGTGTTGGAGAAGACTCTTGAGAGTCCTTTGGACTGCAAGGAGATCTAACCAGTCCATCCTAAAGGAAATCAGTCCTGAATACTCATTGGAAGGACTGATGCTGAAGCTGAAACTCCAATACTTTGGCCACCTGATGTGAAGAGCTGACTCATTTGAAAAGCCCCCGATGCTGGGAAAGATTGAGGGCAGAAGGGGATGACAGAGGATGAGGTGGTTGGATGGCATCACTAACTCAATGGATATGAGTTTGGGTAAACTCCGGGAGTTGGTGATGGACTGGGATGCCTTGCGTGATGCAGTCCATGGGGTTGCAAAGAGTCAGACACAACTGAGTGACTGAACTGAACTGAAGCATTTACTAAGTACTTGCTTCCCAAGTGGTGCTAGTGGTAAAGAACTTGCCTGTCAAAGCAGGAGACATAAGAGACACAATTTCAATCCCTGGCTCAGGAAGATCCCCTGGAGAAGTGCATGGCAACCCACTCCAGTATTCTTGCATGGAGAAGCCCATGGACAGAAAAGCCTGGTGGATTTTAGTCCATGGGATTGAAAAGAGTTGGACACAACTGAAGTAACTTAGCATGAAAGCATGCAGTAAGTACTTATGTGCCATGGATGTTTGATAGATTATCTAACTCACACATAGACACACACACACACAGACACACACACACACACACACACACACACACAGAGGTTATCTATTACTGCAATCATTACTAATAGTAAAATCAGTGCAGAATTGTCAGATTACCTTGTGAGTTCCCCAAGAACAGGAACCATGTACCCCTCTTCTCTCTCTCTCTTTTTTTTTTTTTTGGTTTGACAAACATAATACAGTATTTGTCAGTACAATTATCTCTCAGTATTCTTGGGGGATTGGATCCAGACTCATCAAGGATACCAAAACCCATGGGTGCAAAAGTCCCACAGTTGTTCCCCATATCCATGGATTCTACCTCCACAGATATGATGGCTGACTGTGTATTTATTGAAGAAGTTTGCATGTAACTAGACCTGCATTGTTCAAACCTGTGTTATTCAAGGGTCAAGTGTGTTTATTGAATGAATGACTTCTTTTAAGGGCTTAAGATAATTTGTCTGCCTTTCAAATCTTGTTTCTGACCTGTATCACCTTCTCTCTTCACAATCCAGTATGTTTCCCTCTTTAAATTACTGATATGACTACCCACACTCCAATCTTAGCATAGATCCTGGCCTTAACTGTGAACCTCCTGGAACACCTTCCAAGGCTCCCAAGCATTCTCATTTGGGAGGGACTCATGGCTAGAAACCACAACTAACCAATATCCAGCAGTCTTTTCATTGGAGTTTCCTCCCTACCCAACTTATTTGAAGACCATAGGGACATAAACCCAGTTCCTTCCACACAGAGTTGATGACTCCTGGCCTCTGTCTTATGATCTCTCTGTGTTATAAACCTTGCTTATAGTTTTCTAAGCTCCTTCAGTTGATATGGAATAGAGATAAATCAAGTTTCATAAATTACTGGGAGTTTATTGTAATGATAAGAAAAAAAACATTGTCTCTCCACCTCCCCAGGCCTCACAGAGAATGGAAGTGTTGTTCTGGACAAATTAGTGGCAGTAATTCTAATAATACAACAATAGCTGGGGTAATTTTGCAGTGATTTCTGAATTTCATTTTCTTAGAAATAGGCGTCTGATGTTCTTAGCCTAGTTTTTGACCATTGTGGTAACTGAGCCATTTTCTATTGGTTTGGCCAAAAAAGTTCATTTAGGTTTTTCATAACATCTCACAGACGAGCCCAAATGAACTTATTGGCCAGCCCAATAATTCTGCTTCTCTTCAATATAATCTCTTTCTCTACTACCTATCTCAGGGCTCCTGTTTAGTTGTCATAGGTTCTGCTGTCTTAAAGTCCGTGTATCTTTCCGATATTTGAATTGATCTGAAGACTTCTTTTTGAAATCTCCATGAAAGTATATATATTTGAGTTGACCTTCCAGGGCCCTTCCATGATTAGGAGCCTTCATTGGTTAGAGGCCCCAGGCCAGACCAGCATATAGATCACTAATTATTATAGATGCACACTTTGTAGTAGGCTCCTTTCTTTAATTCGATTATCTGTCTTCATAATGACAGAGTCCTGTGATAAACAACATATGTTTCATGCATCAGTCAAGTAATCTAAAGTTTTTCAGCCTTTCAGTTTACCCTAACCTGTTAAGCCCAATGAGAAAGAAGTCTGAGCCTTGTGTTCCAGATGATCTTAGAAAGTCAGATCATCAGCTTCTCTTCTCTAGTTTTTGTGGTCCCATCTGAAGAATATTAAAAAGCAGAGATATTACTTTGCCAACAAAGGTCTATCTAGTCGAGGCTATGGTCATGTATGGATGTGAGAGTTGGACTGTCAAGAAAGCTGAGCACAGAATATTTGTTTTTGAACTGTGATGTTGGAGAAGACTCTTGAGAGTCCCTTGGACTCCAACCAGTCCATCCTAAAGGAGACCAGTCCTGGGTCTTCATTGGAAGGACTGATGCTGAAGCTGAAACTCCAATATTTTGACGACCTCATGCGAAGAGTTGACTCATTAGAAAAGACCCTAATGCTGGGAAAGAGGAGAAGGTCGCCAAGAGTTGGACATGACTGAGCAACTGAACTGAACTGAAGAATACTTACTCTTCAGATATGAATCCTTTCTATTTGTTATGTATCTATTTTAATCTGCCAAAATTTGTTCTTGCTCTTGCTCTTTCCATTTTTTGAAAAGTGGTTTTATCCAATGATTGCCTCTTTAGAGTCGGAGGAGGTAGCCCTGAAAGTAACACAAGGGTACTTTTTGAGTGATGGAAGTTTCATTTATCTTCACTGAAGTGTTGGTTACACTGTCTGTGTTTACTGAAGTGGACTCAAAATCTGTGTGTTTTTATCTATGGAATTTACTCCTAAATGTGATTGGTTCAGTTCAGTTGCTCAGTTGTGTCTGACTCTTTGCAACCCCATGAGTCACAGTACGCCAGGCCTCCCTGTCCATCACCAACTCCTGGAGTTCACTCAAACTCATGTCCATTGAGTCTTAAGATAATTTGTCTGCCTTTCAAATCTTGTTTCTGACCTGTATCACCTTCTCTCTTCACAATCCAGTATGTTTCCCTCTTTAAATTACTGATATGACTACCCACACTCCAATCTTAGCATAGATCCTGGCCTTAACTGTGAACCTCCTGGAACACCTTCCAAGGCTCCCAAGCATTCTCATTTGGGAGGGACTCATGGCTAGAAACCACAACTAACCAATATCCAGCAGTCTTTTCATTGGAGTTTCCTCCCTACCCAGACTTATTTGAAGACCATAGGGACATAAACCCAGTTCCTTCCACACAGAGTTGATGACTCCTGGCCTCTGTCTTATGATCTCTCTGTGTTATAAACCTTGCTTATAGTTTTCTAAGCTCCTTCAGTTGATATGGAATAGAGATAAATCAAGTTTCATAAATTACTGGGAGTTTATTGTAATGATAAGAAAAAAAACATTGTCTCTCCACCTCCCCAGGCCTCACAGAGAATGGAAGTGTTGTTCTGGACAAATTAGTGGCAGTAATTCTAATAATACAACAATAGCTGGGGTAATTTTGCAGTGATTTCTGAATTTCATTTTCTTAGAAATAGGCGTCTGATGTTCTTAGCCTAGTTTTTGACCATTGTGGTAACTGAGCCATTTTCTATTGGTTTGGCCAAAAAAGTTCATTTAGGTTTTTCATAACATCTCACAGACGAGCCCAAATGAACTTATTGGCCAGCCCAATAATTCTGCTTCTCTTCAATATAATCTCTTTCTCTACTACCTATCTCAGGGCTCCTGTTTAGTTGTCATAGGTTCTGCTGTCTTAAAGTCCGTGTATCTTTCCGATATTTGAATTGATCTGAAGACTTCTTTTTGAAATCTCCATGAAAGTATATATATTTGAGTTGACCTTCCAGGGCCCTTCCATGATTAGGAGCCTTCATTGGTTAGAGGCCCCAGGCCAGACCAGCATATAGATCACTAATTATTATAGATGCACACTTTGTAGTAGGCTCCTTTCTTTAATTCGATTATCTGTCTTCATAATGACAGAGTCCTGTGATAAACAACATATGTTTCATGCATCAGTCAAGTAATCTAAAGTTTTTCAGCCTTTCAGTTTACCCTAACCTGTTAAGCCCAATGAGAAAGAAGTCTGAGCCTTGTGTTCCAGATGATCTTAGAAAGTCAGATCATCAGCTTCTCTTCTCTAGTTTTTGTGGTCCCATCTGAAGAATATTAAAAAGCAGAGATATTACTTTGCCAACAAAGGTCTATCTAGTCGAGGCTATGGTCATGTATGGATGTGAGAGTTGGACTGTCAAGAAAGCTGAGCACAGAATATTTGTTTTTGAACTGTGATGTTGGAGAAGACTCTTGAGAGTCCCTTGGACTCCAACCAGTCCATCCTAAAGGAGACCAGTCCTGGGTCTTCATTGGAAGGACTGATGCTGAAGCTGAAACTCCAATATTTTGACGACCTCATGCGAAGAGTTGACTCATTAGAAAAGACCCTAATGCTGGGAAAGAGGAGAAGGTCGCCAAGAGTTGGACATGACTGAGCAACTGAACTGAACTGAAGAATACTTACTCTTCAGATATGAATCCTTTCTATTTGTTATGTATCTATTTTAATCTGCCAAAATTTGTTCTTGCTCTTGCTCTTTCCATTTTTTGAAAAGTGGTTTTATCCAATGATTGCCTCTTTAGAGTCGGAGGAGGTAGCCCTGAAAGTAACACAAGGGTACTTTTTGAGTGATGGAAGTTTCATTTATCTTCACTGAAGTGTTGGTTACACTGTCTGTGTTTACTGAAGTGGACTCAAAATCTGTGTGTTTTTATCTATGGAATTTACTCCTAAATGTGATTGGTTCAGTTCAGTTGCTCAGTTGTGTCTGACTCTTTGCAACCCCATGAGTCACAGTACGCCAGGCCTCCCTGTCCATCACCAACTCCTGGAGTTCACTCAAACTCATGTCCATTGAGTCAGTGCTGCCATCTAGCCATCCCATCCTCTGTCGTTCCCCTTCTCCTCCTGCCCCCAATCCCTCCCAGCATCAGGGCCTTTTCCAATGATCAGCTCTTTGCATGAGGTGGCCAAAGTAATGGAGTTTCAGTTTCAGCATCAGTCCTTCCAATAAACACCTGGGACTGATGTCCTTTAGGATGGATTGGTGATTGGTTAGCATCAACAATAAAACAACAGCAACAAAGTGATTGTGACAGTCAGGGTCCTAATATGAAACAGATTTACACTCATTTTGGTGATTTGAAGAGAGTTTAATAAAAGGTTAACTTAAAAAAAGGGTCAATAGGGCGTATTACCCCAGCACTGTATCCTGAGTTCCTTGAACTGTTATAAAGAAGAGGCAAAGGAAGAGAGTGGTTACCAGATGTGATGGATCCAAATGTGGCAAATGGAGAAGATTTTGTCAGAACCTGAGATCTTTGGTCAAGAGATGTAGCCAGTACATCTCAACCCCATGATGAGAGAACTTGGGGAACAAATGCCCTAATCTCAGATTCATCTTTCCCTCTCTCTGATCTCTTCTTTGGAAAATCCAACCAGAAGTCTGGGAGTAAGAAAGCCCATATATACAGTCTATGCAGCTCAGTCTCACAGGGCACAGAGGATAGAGGAGGATGGAGATGAAATCTGGAGGGGCAATCAGAAGACACACAGCATTGAGTTTTTCATTTTCCTTGAGTTACTTCATTTTAAGTGTGGACAGTATCCCTCCTATAATTTCTAAAAAGGTAAATTATGTAATTAAAGCCAGATGATGGCATTTAAAGTGGAAGCAGGGACAGATTTTATTTTGGGGGGATCCAAAATCACTGCAGATGGTGACTGCAGCCATGAACAACCTAGATGGTGTATTGAAGAGCAGAGACATCACTTTGCAGACAAAGTTCTATATAGTCAAAGCTATGGTTTTTCCAGTAATCATGTGAGTTGGACCATAAAGAAGGCTGGGTGCTTAAGAGTTGATTCTTTCTATTTATGATGTTGGAGAAAACTCTTGAGAGTCACTTGGATTACAAGGAGATCCAGCCAGTCAATTCTAAAGGAAATCAACTCTGAATATTCGTTGGAATTCGTTGGAAGGACTGATGCTGAAGCTGAACCTCCAATACTTTGGCCACCTGATGCAAAGAGTCAACTCATTGGGAAAGACCCTGATGCTGGGAAAGATTGAGGGCAGGAGAAGGGGGCAGCAGAGAATGAGATAGTTAGATAGTATCACCAACTCAATGGACATAAGTTTGAGCAAACTCCTGGAAATAGTGAAGGGCCTGGGAACCTGGCATGCTGCAGTCTATGGGGTTGGAAAGAGTCAGGCACCACTTAGTGGCTGATCAACAACATGTCATTTAAAATATTTTACTGAAAGCCTGAGGATAACAGGGATTTACAATGAGAAAAATGCAAATGTTAAACAACCTTAGAATAGTCAGTCAACTGTTTGCTGTCCCCCACACCCCCAAATCCTGAGCCCATTGACTATGCCTTTGTAGGTGGTTTCTCATTGTCTTCCTTCAGCCTCTGCACTGGCAGTGTCATATTGAAAGGGCAAGTTCATCTCATTCTAGTGGTAGTTTCTTTCATGCCTTTCTGTGTATGCAGGTCAGGAATCAACAGTTAGAACTGGACATGGAAAAGCAAATAGGAAAAGGTTCCAAATAAGAAAAGGCTGTATATCGTCACCCTGCTTATTTAACTTCTATGCAGAGTACATCATGAGAAACGCTGGGCTGGATGAAGCACAAGCTGGAATCAAAATTATCGGGAGAAATATTAATAACCTCAGATATGCAGATGACACCACCCTTATGGCAGAAAGTGAAGAGGAACTAAAGAGCCTCTTGATGAAGGTGAAAGAGGAGAGTGAAAAAGTTGGCTTAAAACTCAACATTCAGAAACTAACATCATAGCATCTGGTCTCATCACTTCATGGGAAATAGATGGGGAAACAGTGGCTAACTTTATTTTTCTGAGCTCCAGAATCACTGCAGATGGTGACTGCAGCCATGAAATTAAAAGACGTTTACTCCTTGGAAGGAAAGTTATGACCAACCTAGATAGCATATTGAAAAGCAGAGACATTACTTTGCCAACAAAGGTCTGTCTAGTCAAGGCTATGGATTTTCCAGTGGTCGTGTATGGATGTAAGAGTTGAACTATAAAGAAAGCTGAGTGCTGAAGAATTGATGCTTTTGAACTGTGGTGTTGGAGAAGACTCTTGAGAGTCCCTTGGGCTGCAAGCAGATCCAACCAGTCCATCCTAAAGGAGATCAGTCCTGGGTGTTCATTGGAAGGATTGATGTTGAAGCTGAAACTCCAATAATTTGGCCACCTCATGCAAAGAGCTGAGGGCAGAAAAGCCCCTGATGCTGGGAAAGATTGAGGGCAGGAGAAGGGGACAATGGAGGATGAGATGGTTGGATGGCATCGCCAACTCAATGGACGTGAGTTTGGGTAAACTCCAAGAGTTGGTGATGGACAGGGAGGCCTGGCGTCCTGCAGTTCATGGGGCCGCAAACAGTTGGACACAACTGAGCGACTGAACTGAACTGAGGTAGATACTAAGGGGCTGCTCAAGAGTTCCAAGTTGGAATACCTTGGATCGAATTTCATGTTTATGATTTGTCAACCCTGTGACCTTGGGCAAGTGACTTAATTACCGTGGGCTATAATTTCCTTTTTTTTTTTTTTTCTTTTCTCTCCCTTGGTTTTTTTTGAAAAGGGATGACAATGAGCAAAGATACATGATAACACTTTGTAAAGCTGTATGGTCCAAAAGCACCCAGCACTTCCTTTCTAATAATTGTCAATATTTTTCTGTTTCCATAATATTCACATGCATAATATACTCCCATCAAGTCATTCAATAAATTTCAAGGGCAAAAGCAAGCATTGGGGAGAGGGGGTAGGAGCCTCAAAATAGATTGTTTGTGGTTAGTTGAAAAAGCCCCTGATGGAGATTTTGATACAAAGCTGCCCCATATCACCCCCAACTGGATCATACCTAATTGAGAATCACTTTCTACATGTGCATGCGTGCTCAGTTGCTTCAGTCATGTTTGACTCCTTGAGATCCTATGGACTGTAGCCTGCCAGGCCCCTCTGTCCATGGGGTTCTCCAGGCAAGAATACTGGAGTGGGGTGCCGTGCCCTTCTCCAGTGCATCATCCTCTCCTGAGGATTGAACTTGTGTCTGCCTACATTTCCTGCTTTGCAAGTAGATTCTTTACCCACTGAGCCACCTGGGAAGCCCCACTTTCTACACAGGTGGTTATAAACTGGTGGGGAGTAGAAAGTGTAGAACATATGTTTTGTTGGGCTTTCACAGAATTGTGAGTTTTAAAGTAGGTGTTAAAAATTTTAAATCAGAATATTTCATAGGAAAAAAATATTTCTGCCTCCTCTTGAAATGCAGAATTTCTGGTGAAACCAAGCCTAGATTCTTAAATGTCAAAATTCAGCTGGAGTTAAATAATGGCTGCCCCTTTAGACACAGGCTCATTCTCCAGCTGGTATCACCTATTTGTGTCACCTGTCCCTTGGCAATTGAATTTGCCATCCCTGGGTTAGGCTGTGAAGGAGTCATTGATGCTGGAGCCAGAAGGACCTCAAGATGTCATGGAGCCCTGGCTTTTCTTTTAGTCCAGTCAGTATTTCCTTTCTCCATTCTACAAAGGCCTCCTGGCTTAAATGATTGGCCCAACTTCACCCATGCTGGGGTGAAGAGGGAACCAGTGATGCAGAATACTGGTCTGAATTGAGGTCAACCCCTCCCAGTAAAGAGCCTTTCCTAGCACGGAGTGTTCCTTTGCAAGCTGCATATCACCATTTCTGAAGTCCAGTCAGTGTAGCCATTGTAAGGAAAGATCAAACCTTGGACAAGTGAGGCTCCTGGAAGCCTCACTGCAGTGCTTCCAACACCAGGACATACACAGGCTCTGGTGTGGCCAACCTTGAGCCTGCCCCCCAACCGCCCAGCCCCACCAGCACATAAGTGACTGATGGAACAGGGCCGGAAGAACTGTGAGCCTGGAACGTCTAGGGTCCTTGACCCTCTGGCCAGGATCCCAGCTGAAGAAACCCTCTGGGTTTATCCATGTGGTATGGGGAAGGAAGATGAGCGTGGGGAAGAAGGGGAGAAAAACAAATATAGAGGATAGCTGTTGTCTCTTTTCACCCCAAAACTGAGCGTTTGTGTTCCTGTGTCTCTTGTGTGCTGTGATTTTTTTTTTTTTCCTGTGTCTTTTTTTCTGGTGCTGGGGTTCATGTGTTTCGGTAAGGCTGCATGTTTGTTTTGGCTCCTGGAGGAAGTAATGACAAAGGAAGTGGGAGGACAAACATAATTTTGTAAGCAGCTGGCTTGAGAGGAACAATAAAGCGGAACAGGAGACAGCGTGTCGGGGTTGTGATTCCCCGAGACTGGGTAATGCAATCATCCCCAGAGCTTGCGGCTACTGAGGAGTGGGAATGCGGGTGCTCTTAGAGCTTCGGGGGTTGCAGTGATCCCTTCAGGGGACTTTGATGAACTGTGTTTTGCAGTTCTGATTTCTAGGCTCTGGTAGATGCCTTCTTTGGGCTCCAGCTCCTCTCCTGCTCCCCTCCTCCTCACTGTTTCCTCTTGCCTGTCAAATCTAGGCCCTTCTAATGAGGGGAGGGTCTATACCAGGAGAATGTGTGTGTGTGATTAACAAGATTATGCTGAAGGGTTATGAAGAGGATCCTATAAAAATTTGGTTTTATCTTTAGGAATTTTAAAAACACTTGAAGATTGGCAAAATTCCAATTGAATGTTTCATGAAGTCTGGAAAGAATAGGCTTTCACTTTCCACTCATCTGAAGGCCAGGTGGCTCAATGGTAAAGAATTTGCTGCCAAGCAGGAGACATGGGTTCGATCCCTAGGTCAGGAAGAGTCTCTGAAGAAAGAAATGGCAACCCACTCCAGTATTCTTACCTGGTAAAATCCCATGGACAGAGGATCCTGGAGGGCTAAAGTCCATGGGGTCACAAAAGAGTCGGACACAACCTAACCACTAAACAATAGCATGCTATTAGTTCCCTGTATCCTTGCTGAAAATGTCATCTTGAAAAGTAGTTACACTTTATCCTTAAAGGGACTCTGGAGATTTTGTTATTCCAGATGAAGAGGGGATAACCTTGACTGTTCTCTTGAATTTTCTCTATTGTATATTATTGACAAATAAAAATTGTGTGTATTTAAGATGTAAGGCTTGATTTTTTGTGTTTCTTTTTTTAAAGTCTCACTTAACCCTCTCAACAAGCCTGAAAGTGTGATTTTTTAATTATTATTTTTTTATTGAGATATAGTTGATGTATAGTATTGTATGTTTTGGATGTGCAACATAGTGGTTAACAATTTTAAAAAATCATACTCAGTTTAAAGTTATAAAATCTTAGCTTTGTTCCCTGTGTTGTACAATATAGCCTTGTGGCTTATTTATTAGTTTGTATCTCTTAAACCCCTATCCTTATCTTATCCTACCCAGCCCCCTTCCCTCTCCCCACTCTTATAAAACTTGATGTTTTGATATATATCACTTGAACTTCTGTATTTTGAAACACAGAAAAATATATTTTGGGAAATTATTATTTTTCTTAAACTATGTGAGAGTTTATTTAATATTTGAGTTAACAAAGGAGAACAGAGATTTTCACCAAATAATATGGAAATGGATTCTGGCATAAGCTCTGGAAATCTAGCTTGCTTATGCAGGACTGTTGGGAAAACCACTTACCATCCATATGCCTTGCTTCTACCTTTCTATGTTGATACTATAGAAAAATCTTATTATAGCATTTTTCTGAGATGGGCCCAATTTTGAATATTTATAATGCCAATAAATCATTTAAATGCCAGAGAAATGCTAATATTCTGTGTTTTAGAATCTAAATAATATATCTTAGATTAAAAAAAAATAATACTCTTCTGGGCCTTTTTAAAAAAGTGGCTTTATTGAGATATGATTTGCATGCTATATTATTTACATACATAAAGTGTTTAGTATATTCACAGAGCTGTGTAGCCATTATTGCAACCTTAATTTGAAACATTTTATTATCCTGTAAAGAAATCCTTTAGCAGTCATATACCATGGTCTCCTCCCTCCAGCTGCTGGTAAATGTGGATCTACTTTTCTCTATAGATTTACCTGTTTCATATGCACGGAATCATACAGTGTGCGGTCTTCTATGCCTGGCTTCTTTCTCTAAACAATGTGTTTAGGTTCATCCATGTTATAGCATATTTCAGTACTTGATTCCTTTTTATTTCTGAATAGTATTCCATTGTATGGCTCTCCCTCATTTTATTTTTGCATTTGTCAGTTGAAGGACATTTGCGTTGTTTCCACTTTTTGATATTATGAAAATGCTGCTATGAATATTCACATATAAGGCTTTGTGTGGACATGTTTGTATTTCTCTTGGGAATACACCTAGCAGTGGACTTGCTGGTCATATGGTAACTCCATTTGCTCGGAGGGTAGTAGGATTATGATTCCTAGAGAATGCCAGAAGCTGTAGCCTGGTGAGCTCTTCAGTGGTTATGTAGCCCCTGTCCCAAGTGACACGGAGGTAAAGAACCCACCTGCCAGTGCAGGAGACACAAGAGACACAGGTTTGATCCCTGGGTCAGGAAGATCCCTTGAAGGAGTAAGTGGCAACCCACTCTATTATTCTTGCCGGGAGAATCCCATGGACATAGGAGCCTGGTGGGCTATAGTCTGTGAGGTCACAGAGAGCTGGAAACAACTGAACATGCATGAACAGGTCCTCAAGACACCACTGTAGCAGACAGATCCTAAGGTGACCCCTAGTTATCCTTGCCTTCTGGTGGTCACGTCTTTGTGTAATTTCCTCTCTTTGAGTTTGGTGGGACCTGTGACTTGCTTTTAACCAATAGAATATGACAGTGGTGATGAGATGTCATTTTGGTGAAATATTGTATTACAGAAAAGTTCATTTTAGCAGACTGGAGACTCTCCCTGAGGGCTTGATGAAGTAAGCAACTAGGTTTGAGAAACCTGTGCACCAGGGAACTATTGGTGGCCCTAGGACCTGAGAACCACAGTTAGCAAAATGAAATGAATTCATCTGCAAGGATATGAATTCTGCTAACAAGCTGAATGAACTCGGAAGTAAATTCTTCGTCATTTAAGCCTTTGACGAGAACGCCGCTCAACTAATACCCTGATGGCAGTCTGTGAAATGCTGAGCAGAGGATCTAGCTAAGATGGGCCTGATAGATGGAAACCAAGATCATAAATATGTGGTGTTTCACTGCAGCTAAGTGTGTCATAATTTGTAGGCAGCATTAGAAAATTAGTTCAGAAGTCTAGAATTTCGTTCCATTGTATAATCTGAGCTGGGTACAACTGAGTTAACTTGTCAAGGCAAATGTCCTCTTTATAAGTGTGATTATTATAAAGGTTAAACTGTTATATAATTTCAGTTATGTGCTTGGTGACTGTGAATTAATCCATACCTGGGCTATAATTTCTAGTATGGGGAAAAAAATGGCTGAAGTAAGAAGTCAAGCACTCTGCCTGCTTGACAGATGGGGAACACATGCCTCTCTACAAACTCTGTTCCACAAAGAAACAAAATCAGAGTAATATACTTTATATGATGAGTACTGGTATTTTTTAGGAATCATAGGGATGAGAGAGTAGGCATGAACTTGATGCCATGCCCTAACAGAGCCATGGAATCGTTCTAATTTGCCTGGTCCTCTTTGCAGACATAAGCTTGAACTTGATTCTAGCTTTCCCTTGCACTTCATTAGCCACTTGATAACCAGTCTGTCTCAGCATGGTGAACAGCACTTCTATTTTTAGAAAGCACCTAGAACTATTCCTTTTTTTTAAGTCATCCATTCCTATATTTAACAACTCTTAACACACAGACATGTTAACTTATAGCTCACATAAATCCCTTACTCTTCAGTGAAAGCCTGTGTTCTTTCACACCTACCCCCAAATAGAAGGGGGCAGCTGACAATGTGAATCTTTTGACTGCCTTTGTCCTACCATTTTGTTTTGTTACATTTAATTCTTGATGGACTTAAGTGAGGAGAGTGAGCTGGATTTTATCCTGTAGCACAGAGACCCGTGTGGAATACCTTTTTTACTTCCATTATGATCCAATTTTAATTTCAAGCGCTATCTAGATGACTCAATGTGCAATAACTGAAATGAAAAGTCACACAGCTTATAACTACACTGACTTACCTCAGATGACTTGGAAGTTTCCTAGTTAGGGGAAAAGAGCTGTTGAAACTAATGGAAAATAAATGTCTGATAACTCAGCAGAGTAGCGTTTCTATCTCTCCATGTCTCATACCAATTGTCACATTAAAAAACAAAAAGTAATGCATTATTTTGCTAAGAGTGGAATCAACTGTGTTTCTCCTTACGTTCACAATGAAAATGAAGTCGCTCAGTCGTGTCTGACTCTTTGCGACCCCATAGACTGTAGCCTACTAGGGTCCTCTGTCCATGGGATTTTCCAGGCAATAGTATTAGAGTGGATTGCCATTTCCTTCTCTAGGGGATCATCTCAACCCAGAGCTTGAACCCGGGTCTCCCACACTGTAGACAGACACTTTACCGTCTGAGCCACCAGGGAAATCTGTTCACAATAGTGCCATCCGTATTGCGGCCATAGACAGTAGAGATAGGATGGATGGAATCATTTTTTAAGTGATGTACATCACAGAACAAGTTTTCTAGGAAACAAGATTACTTGGACAGGATGGGGGGTAACTCCTTCCATGAATAATTTTTCACCATTTTTCTTGTTTTATTTTCTATATTGATTTTTAAAAGTGCATGCAGAACAATAGGGATGCTGTTTATGTTTACATAGCTGATTCCATTGACTTTGGACAATTTTCTGGGGCCTTACAATGTCATGTTGCCCCAGTTCTCCATTCCATTGCTCGTCTCTCCAGTCACACAATAGAAGTCCTTGAGTCTCTACTTGCTGTTCTGCACTTACTCCTTTTGGTGGCTGGTGGAAATTTTCTGGATGACAAGTACTATCTCAGTTGCCTTTTCTAGTGTCTGCATCCTTGGCCCTCTTAAGTTGGGTATATCACGCTGCCAACCCCCAGGCTCTGCAATTGTAATTCCTAACGTTTCACAGATCTGTTTAGTTAAGGCATATACTTGTTAACTTGGACCCAAACAGAAATTAGCTAATTTTACATTGCAATTACAAATTGAAAAGCAGGGTTCTAAATAAATAAGTGTAAAGGGCATACATGAGGATTAATATGAGACAGAGCTGATTCTGAACATTTGTTGTTTTTCTCTTCCTCCTAAATAGAAACTTTGCTAGGTAATTTTCACAGCATTAGCCCTGCCTACTCCCATTCATTCTTTGTTATTACTTGTTGTTCATGTTAAACACCACATTAACACCTCCTTGCTGCTTCCATAAAAAATACCAGTGACTTAGCTGGTTTTCAGTCTCCTTCAACTCTCAAGCCTCTACAGGCATTAGATTCTGTTTAGCACTCTTTTCCTTCTGAATTCCCCTCTTTAAGTGTCTCTGCTCAAGTGTCTTTCAAACTAGAAGCGTGTAGTTTCTAGTTTCTACTTAGAAGCAAATACTAAGGTACTGCATGCCCCAGTTGTTCTTGTTTTACTCAGAGACAGTCAGTCTTGCACTCATGTAACAATCATATCACTTTGTTTTGTGTCAACCACTGTGCTGGGGACTAAGAATATAAAGATAAAATATTATGCCCTGACCTGGAAAGACTTCCAGAGATGGAGAGTGATTGGAATGTAGGCTGTGTGTGTGTGTGTATGTGTGTGTGTGTGTGTGTGTGTGAGAGGTCCCTGGAGGGTGTTAGGGGTACAGAGAAAGAGAAAGAGAGAGATGGACTCTGGGAGATGAGCTGGGCATGGGGAAGCTTGGGGAGAGAGACAGATGTTGCACCTGACTTGTTTTATAGCAGTAGGGGGCATTGGAAGTCTTAAAACAGAATAGTTACATGATAGGCTGATAGAACATATGTGTGTAGATGAAAGGGCTTCCCAGGTGGCACTGGTGGTAAAGAACTTGCCTGCCAATGCAGGAGACACAGGAGATGTGGGTTCAATAAGCATATGAAAGTGTGACAAAGAAATCTGTTAGAAGAGTAAGGGAGAGTGAGTTTATTGATGTGGTTTTCTAACAGTTCTACTCTTGGTTTGCTGTGCAATGCTCTGACTAGGATCTGAATGAATGAAAGCATGGCTAGATGCTAGCATGGCTCTTTCAAAGAGCAAAGCGTAATCTCCCATGGGATTGTATGCCAGCAGAAAAGACAGAAATTAAGTAATGGTAAATACCAAATTTATATAATTAAATACACAATAATTAAGTGAAAAGTTATTCTAGATTATGAACTTTAAGAGGGCAGGATAAAGCTTGTTCTGTTTCTTACATAGTATAGCATTTGGCAAATAGTGATTCCCACAAAAATAACTGAATGATATGATATATGTTAAAAGGGCTGAAAAGGGATAATCTCTGCTCTCCTGAAAGCATGTAAGATGACCTAACCTGGTCTAGGGGACAGGGAAATCTCCAGGGGAAATGCTATTTAGGTTGATATAAAAAAGATTGTCATGGTGACAGAAGGTAAAGGAACAGCATGTGAGCAGACCTATAGGCAGCAGAGAGTCCGTTATGGTTCTGAAAGTGATGGAAGTCTAGCATGCGGCAGAGGGCAGTGGTGAGGCAAGAGTGTTATACTAGTTGTCTCTTGCTGTATGACACATGACTCTGTGTAACAAACTTAGGGCCTCAAAGCAACAAATCTAATGATATCATAGTTTCTGTGGGTCAGGTATTGAGGAGTGGCTTAGATGGTGGTTTTGGCTCAGTCTCTGTCATGGAGTTGTAATCAAAATATTGGTTGGAAGTATAGTAATCTGAAGGACTGACTGGCACCTTTGCTTCCAAGAGACTCTAATATTTGGCTATTGGATGGACTGTTCAGTTCTTTCCTAGCTTTAGACCAGAGACCTTGGTTCTTCACCATGTGGGTCTCTCCACAGGATTTCTCACAACATGGCAGCAACTCTCTCCAGAATAAGCAGTTCACAGGAGAAATAGAGAGAGAGGCAGACGGTGCAATGGCTTTTATGATCTGGCCTAAGAAGTTGTATTTATCACATCTTCTGTATGCTGTTGTTCACACAAACCAATACTGATGCAATGTGGGGTAGACTACACAAGAGTGTGACTACCAGGAGGCTGGGGTCAATGGGGCCATCTTGGAAGTTACTTTCCACAAGGCTAGAAGGAATAGTTTTTAGTCCATATCAAGGGTTTTAGACTTTATCCTAAGAAAAATAAGACTTCGAAAGGTTGCAAGCAGTTGGGCCACAAGACTCGGGAGGCACAACCTCATTCCTAGGACCTGGGTGTGCATTAGTTCATTCAGCCACTGTTTGCTGGGGAGCTCAGATGTACTATGATATGTACCAGATGGGAGAATGCAAAGGTAAGAAGACCTACTATAGTCTAACCTTCTGCAGCTTACAGTTCAAGGGGACATAGAAATTAGTAAGTGGGCAGTTACACTCTAGCATAATAACGTCTACAATAGGGCAAAGTAGAAGTTTCTATGAGAACATTAGAGGACACATAATTCATCTGGTAGAGTCAGGACAGGACTTCTGGAGGACTTGCCATCTAAGCAGGGACCTAAAGAATGAGTAGACAAAGGGTAATGATTCAAACATGAACATAGGCTGGGAAATGATGAAGAGAATGGTGTGTTTGGGGAACTGAAAGTAATTCATTGTGTCTGGAGTCTAGCTTGGAGGTGGGTGTGGGTGGAGGGGTGAGCAACACAAAGTCAGTCCAGTATCAGGATGAGCCCCTTTTTCTTGTTAAGAAGTTTGACCTTTACTTGGGGAGCAAGAGGAGGTTACTCAAGGGCTTTAAGGAGAGAATGCACTTATGAATGATTACTCTGGATGCCACTTGAGAAATAATTTGAAATCAGCAAATGTGGAAGCTGAGAAAGAAATTGAGAGGCCATGATAATAATACAGGTACAATTTGATGGTGGCACAAACTGTGGTCAGTGAGAACTGAACTCAAGAGATATTTAAGAGCTAAAGTTGCTACTAAAGAATCTGATAATTATTAGTTAGAAGGTAAGGAAGAGGAATTTAGAGTGATGCCCAAGATTATGACTTGATCATCTGTGACTGACAGGCACAAAAGAAGGCAGGAAGGGATGTGATGACCGGAAATGAGGTGGAAGTTCTGGGATGGGTCTCCCTGATCCAGTTACTGGGATTCCACTATAGGGGTAGAAGTACACTCTTTTTTTTAAGGTCGACTTTGTTCTAAATCTTCTGAAAATTAAGTCACAGACCCTGGGGAGAGAGGAGTCTGGAAATGTAGAATAACTCCTTTTTACTGTGGAGGTCGGCGAACAGGAAATAAGTCCTAAGATTTGTAAAGATTCCGTCTAACTCAAGGGCAAACCAGTAATGAGTTCTTATGAGCTACGGAAGACAATGGAGTGAATTCCAGGAGGTTTGATATCATGGCAAAGGAAAAGTCATTTCTTACCTAAGATATTTTAACCCAAAATGTTCTGTAGCAGCAGGTTTGCCTCTGGTAGGAAACTATATTCCCCCTGCCCCCAACTTGTATAAAAGCCTCTTGTTTGTAAATACACGTCAGTTATTCAGTACTTTTCTCTTTAAGCTTCTCAGTTCTGAGAGAATTGAATTAGTGATGAAATCTGCTTTACCATGCCAACTTCCTGAATTACACTTCTAGGAATAGTGAGCAATCAGCAGAGAACCACTCTGTGTGTATATGTAGATAATATATATATAAAAAACAGCAGTCCTAATTGAGACCTAATTGGCATTGGGGGTCAAGAGTTAAAATTATGTCAAACACGGAGAGCCAAATAACTCTCCATTTGGCTCCCGCTTCTCTCCACTTTATTCCAGATCATTACTACTCCCACTGGTCCTTTTATATACCCAAGCTAGTCTGATTCATCTGCTTCTTTTTCCTCCTTTCCTCCTACAGAAACTGCTAAAATTATTTCCTATTGAACAGTATAACAGTCTTTCTCTAGAGTCCTAGGTTCTACTTTTAAGTTCCAGGGAGTATAGGCTCAAAGATAAATCTCCATTTTGGGTGTTTTTTCTGACTTTCTTGTTTTACTTTCTGTTCATGTCGAAGAATTCCTTTGTGGTCCACTCTGTGAGCTTGTGGAAGAAATTTTGGAGTCCACTAGGACTCATCATGAGCTCAAGACCCTTTCCAAGCAGCATAAGCAGTTTTCTCAAGATGTTTACTGCTCTGTCCCTTGCCTCTCACCTTTCATTGCTGTTCTGTACTCTCCCATCCCCCACTGATTGTTAATGCTTGATTTTCTGTCCCTTTGGAAGAAACCATTTATACAACCACAATTATCTTGAGTGTTTTCCCCCTCAAAGTGATTCTGCAAACAGATCCTGTGCTGTACCCTCTTCCAAAATATTTGTGTTTGAGACAATTCATAGAGAAGTTAACCTGTGAACAAAAGTATGTTTGCACAGGAAGATGGCATTTTCTGAGAATATTGAATGGAACATCAGCACTGCCTGAGCCAGCCACTCAAGTCAGAGGCTTATCCCATGCTGCAGCTGTCACATAATGAGGCTTGAAACAGGCTGAATAATATGGAGCTAGCAATTCACTTTGAACTCTTGAACTCACTTGTTCAGCCTCTTACCTATAAAACTGATTATTGGAGCTATCTTTAACAAATACACAGACAAAACAATTCTGTTGAACACCACTTGGTCTCAAACTTCAAATCTTTGGAAGGAATGATGCTAAAGCTGAAACTCCAGTACTTTGGCCACCTCCTGCGAAGAGCTGACTCATTGGAAAAGACTCTGATGCTAGGAGGGATTGGGGGCAGGAGTAGGGGACGACAGAGGATGAGATGGCTGGATGGCATCACTGACTTGATGGACACATGAGTTTGAGTGAACTCTGAGAGATGGTGATGGACAGGGAGGCCTGGCATGCTGCGATTCATGGGGTCGCAAAAAGTTCGACACGACTGAGTGACTGAACTGATTGACTGACTGAACTGATTGACTGACTTGGTCTCAAACTTCAAATATCTTTCAAAGTGTCAATATCTTATCAGGTTTTATTCCCATTTTACTGATAAATAAAATGAATAGGGGGTTAAGTGACTGGACCTAGGAACTATGCTACACTGAGTAAGGAACTGAGTTACATGGATAAGCCAGTTTTCTTAAATTGTGGCTTAATATTGGATCCTCTTAAAGTACTATAAATTTTAATTTTTCTTTTTCTTCAACAAGAAAATTTATTGAGTACTTATTTTCAAGAGATGAAAGGTACTATACCATATGTTAAAGTCAAAAGACAAGATCTTACTTGCATGGACCTTGTAATGTGAAGTTCCTGGGAATAATGATAGAAATAAAATGAGTCAGAATATGTCAAAGATACTTCCAATGCACAAATACTATGAAAATGTATGTCAGTATGGTTAGCAAATGAAAAGGGTGATAAGACATCAGATAAGATCCTTCAACTATACTATCTTCCAGACTGATAGGTAGAAATGAGGCTGGTAGGAGGGTTCTAGAGACAGGTAAGCATTTTGGTCAAAGAAAGAACTTACTTAGGGTCATGGTGGGAGTAGTGCCTGACTTCAGAGTCTTCAGTAACCAATTGAGTGTGACCTTTCCTTTTAAAGTTACTAATAAGGTTCTGAAGATTTTGGACAGCAAAACGATAGCTTCCCAAAATATACTTATTGAGTGACAATTATGTATCAGACACTACTCTAGTGTAGAGATTAAATATCAGATAAAACAGTATTTGTACTTGCAGCTTAATGGAGACAGACAAGTAGACAGGCATCTGCAAAATAGTATGGCAATTCTATAATGAGACAAGTATACATGGACCTGGGAGCACCTCAACCTGAGATTGATGGTAAGTTTCTGGAAGAAAGAACTAAGTCTTTCAAAAGTATATTTTACTTTCTCTGATTGAAAAAATAATACATATTTTATCATCAAACTATTGCCAAGACAACAGAGAAGTTGTACATCTAGCAGTAATTAGCTGGTGATACCTACTCCTACCCTCTCCAGCTTCTTCTGTTGGAGTGTTGTCAGAAGAAACCAGGTAAAACAGAAAGTTTGAGATTCAGAGTCTCAACACTATATGTCAGATATTCAGATTTTAATTGAAAAATCACCTGTTATATTAATAACCAGGAAGATCTCTTACTGAATGAAAAAAGACAATCAATAGATATTGGGAACTAACATCTTGAATAGGAAAAAGATAAACAATGAGATGGCACAAATATTAGAATGATCCACTAAAAGCTTTAAAAGAACCATCATAAAAATCCTTCAATGAGCAAATATGAGCATGCATGAAATAAATGGAAAAAAAAAAACCCTCTCAGGACAGAGAAATAGAATATATAAAGAGGAACCAAATGAAAATTATACAACTAAAAAATATAGTCATTGAAATGAAAAGCTCAGGTAATGGACTCAATATTTGAAGGGGAGGGAAGACAGAGAAAACAATCAGGGAACTGGAAAATAGAACAATAAAAGTTACCTAATCTGAACAACAGAGGAAAATATAGACTGAAAAAAGTTAACAGGGCCTCAGGAACATGTGGGACTGTAAAAAATGTGTCATCAGAGTCCTGGAAGGGAAGGAGAAAAAGGGACACGTATAAAAATTACCTGAAGAAAAAAGGGCTGAGAAATTTCTAAATATGGTAAAAAAAAAAAATTATAGATCCAAGAATCTGAGCTAACCCTAAACCAAAAAACATGCTAAGATACATCATTAATAAAATGTGAAAACTAAAGACAAAGAGAAAACTTGAAAGCAGTTAAGGGAAATTACACCTGACCTATGGGGAAGAATGATTTCAGTGATAGAAATTATTTATCAGAAATCGTGTAGACAGAAGGAACTGACATAACAGTTTTTTGTCGTGCTGAATGAAAAGAACTGTCAGCCCCAAATCCTATAACCAGCAAAATGTCCTTCATGTCCTTCAGGAATGAAGGGGAAATCAAGATGCTTTTGGATTAAGAAAAGCTAAGGGAATTTGATGTTTTAGTCATCTTTTCTTTCTTCCTGTCACAGAAATAATAAGGAATCTTTGAATATCAGAAAGGAAAAAAGAACACAGTAAGCAAAAATATAGGTAAATACCATAGCCTTCCCTCTTCCTCTGGAGTTTCCTAAGTTATATTTGATGGTTGAAGCAAAAATTGTAACACTGATGGTATCATTCTCAGAGTACAGAGAGGAGTTATTTAAGGTAATTATAAACAAAGGAGGTGAAAGTATGTAAATGTGGAAAGAACTATACACCTTACTTAAACAGGTAAAAGCCATGTCTGACTCTTTGTGACCCCATGAACTGTAGCCCACCAGGCTCCTCTGTCCATGGGATTCTCCAGGCAAGAATACTGGAGTGGGTTGCCATTTCCTTCTCCAGGGGATATTCTCGACCCAGGGATCAAACCCAGGTCTCCCGCATTAGAGGCAGATGCTTTAACCTCTGAGCCACCAGGGACGCCCAGACTATGACACATTTTATATATATATATATATATAAAATGTAATACATGGAGCAAAAAATAAATCTATATGCAAAAATATACTCAAAAATATTATAAAAAATCAGAATGGAATTCTTAAAAAATTGTTCAAACAATCCTTAGGAATGTGAGAAAAAGAAAACAGAAATGGAAAAACAGAACAAACAGAAAACAAAAATGCATGATGTTAACAGATTTAAGCCCTAATACATCAATAACAGGGCTTCCCTCTTGGCTTAGTGATAAAGAACCTGCCTGCTAATGCAGGAGATGCAGATTTGATCCCTGGGTCAGAAAGATCCCCTGGAGAAGGAAATGGCAACCCACTCCAGTATTCTTGCCTGGGAAATTCCATGGACAGAGGAACCTGGTGGGCTACAGTCCATGGGGCTGCAAAGAGTCAGACACAACTTCGCAACTAAACAACAACAACAATATCAATAATTACACTAAATGCAAATTCAAATTCATCAATTAAATGACAGATAATAAGGGAAAAATAAAAAATTGAGCTGAATAAAAGTAAATATAGAACTAAATGAAAATGGAAATATTAATAAAAATTTATGAAATATAGCTAAAGCAGTGCTGAGGGAAATTTATATCATTAGATGCTTATTAGAAAAGAAAGATAGGTCTCAAGGAAATTACTCAAGATTCCAGCTGAAAAACTGGAGAAAAAGAACAAAATAAACCTAAAACAAAACAAAGAAAATAATAAAAATAAGAGCAGAAATGGATTGAATGGTACTGAAAAGATAGAACAATTGAAAAAACCATTTTAATACAGCCTAGTTCTTGGAAAAGATCCATAAAATTGACAAATTTCCATCAAAACTGTGTAAGAAATAATGAGAGAAGAATAAATTACCAATATCAGAAATGAGACAGGCACTATCTCTACAGATCTTGCAAATAGATAATAAAGGAAAACTGAACAAATATAAACTGACAACTTATACAAAATGGACCGATTCCTCAAAAAACAAAACTTCCATCTAATATGCAATAGTTAATTACATTGGCTAACTATTGAGTTCAGTCGCTCAGTCGTATCTGACTCTTTGTGACCCCATGAATTGCAGCACACCAGGCCTACTGTCCATCACCAACTCACAGAGTTCACCCAAACTCAAGTGCATTGAGTCGGTGATGTCATCCATCCATCTCATTCTCTTTTGTCCCCTTCTCCTCCTGCCCCCAATCCTTCCCAGCATCAGGGTCTTTTCCATTGAGTCAACTCTTCGCATGAAGTGGCCAAAGTGTTGGAGTTTCAACCTTAGCACTAGTCCTTCCATGAACACCCAGGACTGGTCTCTTTTAGGATGGACTGGTTGGATCTGCTTGGAGTCCAAGGGACTCTCAAGAGTCTTCTCCAACACCGGCTTTCTCCACAGTCCAACTCTAACATCCATACATGACCACTGGAAAAACCATAGCTTTGACTAGATGGATCTTTGCTGGCAAAGTAATGTCTCTGCTTTTGAATCTGCTATCTAGGTTGGT